>JAVJIF010007382.1:0-136959 GCA_038442645.1 Agave tequilana | reverse complement strand
TTGGAATAACAAAAGATCAAATCGAGAAATCTACTAGGATCGAGTTCCCGTTCAGACTAGGGCTGACTCCGAGTTCAAAATCCTAATCCAAGGCAATACGATCATATGAATAATTCATAATACAAAACAAATACAGGAAGTAATCAAAAATACGATCAGAAAATACGAATACGCAACTAGTACGTATTCCGGGACGGGGTGTTACACTCCATCCACCTTACAAAAAATTGCGTCCTCGCAATTTCGATAAGGGGTGAAATGAACACAAAAGATAGGAATGAGATTATGCCAATCAAGATATGAATAACTATGAGCTGATTCTCCCAGATTGACTAAACGGCTCACTCAGGACTATAGCATCGCTGCACTTCTGCCTATACGTACATCCTCTGACGGTGCCATAAAATACTGATCTGATGTCGCTTGCTTATGAAAGTACGCTGTCAGAACTTCAAAAGACTACCCCATTCTGAATGATATAAGGTGAGCTGGCTTGGTAAGATAATCAATAACACTTCGTCAGACTGTGAGCCGAAGATGATGAAATCCATAGTGTTGAAGTCCATAATATATAACCCTGCATGGTAAGATGTTATCCTTCTGCAGTAGAATCGCTGATGTGCTGCATACATACTAATCCTCCGAGAATAGACCAGAATACCCACGGTAAGGAAAATCCTGGTAATACTGAATATAATTCCAAGAAGGCCAATAATTAAGAATTTCTGTATACTGGGCCTTACTAACTTTAAAAGACATAGCCAAGAATATAGAATAACCATGGAGAGTTCTGATATTGACTTCTGAATGATAACTGACTGCAGATAGAACATGTGAAGATAATCTGGGCCCTGCAAGATTGGTGGTATGGATCATTGACAGGGTCATGGTGATAGCTCAGATATAGTGATGAACTCTGTTCAGCAGATCCATGAAAGCACGCTAGAAGAAATCCGAGGAATGGCTAGAGTGCCAAGTACTGAAGGGACTAGCCACGAATGAAACCAAGCCTAGATGAGGTTATCGCGTAACACAGCTCAGGTGTTAAGCATTATGGTGCGGCGAAGCTAACGCTCTACGAGGCTTGCAATTGGCGAAGCTCACGAGGCGAAGCCAGCGCGTAACACAACGCTAAATGCTAAGCACCAGGGTGCAGCGAACTCACACCCGGTTAGTTCACGAATGACTAGAACACAACCCTCGCTTGGCGAGGCTAGCGGGGTCCGTAGTCCATCAATCAATAAAACTGACAGGAGTTAGTGGCTCTGAGAACATGATCAAGAAATCACAAGAATAGAAACGAGTCTCGAATTCTGTCTTCTAAATAGTAACCTGACTGCAGATTAGCTCTGAGAATACCCGAATTCCATGAACATAGTCCAAGAAATCATGATCGCTATTAGAGAAATAAAAATAGAAAATACCATAACTCTGTCTGCCAGAAGTCCTGATTCTGAATTACTGTTATATACTAACACTCCTCATGAAATGATGCAATCTATCTGACTATATAAGTGACGATTACTCTGCTTGTTGTACTAGTCTCCCATGATGTATCCATAAATATAATGCAAGACCGAAGATCTGCCCAATATAAGATATGTGATATACCAGAGTCAAGGAATGCCAGAACATAATGAGAACAAACCATATCTCTGCCATGCTGTCACCTCACTAGTCAACACATATCTTAAGTTGGCATAAAGATTATAAAGATTAAAAACCAGAATAGCAAAATAGAAGAAATAGGAATCACGAAATAGGGAGAGAGATAGGACGGACTAGGATTGATAGGGCAATGAAGAGGACATGATATAGAGAATTTACCAACTCCCGGACATATTAAAATGGGGATAATAATTACGGTCAGTACTTCAAGGATTCCTCCTTCAGATATCGAACACCCTTTCCTGTTCTTCTTCCTCCATCACTTGAGCATCCTGGCTCCTTCTTCAGTCAGATTATATGCTTGCCTCCTACTACCATGGCCCTAACCCTTGGTCTCTTTTGTATATGACTCCATGCTGGATGCTGGGGATGAAGTGAGGTCGTTCTGCCAAGTAGTTCTGGATTCCCTCACAACGGTGATACCGGATAAGTTGATCTGATTGGTGTAATGTCCTCTGCCTCCTTGAACAGACCGTCACCTTTCAACTAATCTCTGAACCCGCGTATGACATAATTCATAACCTTTCTGGTGGTTGTGTTGTAGATGCCCAGCTCAGACAATATCCACCGGTCATATGTTGTGGGCAGGGTTAGAGGGATGGCTTAGCTAGTAGGGCGTCCAGAGGCCTGTCTGAGCCTTTACTTCCATCAATTATGAGGGTCTCTTCACCAACTTCATCTGCAACTCATCCTAATCTTTCTCCTTTGGGTCCATTCCACTTCCCGGATGATGACTGAAGAACTTGAGAATACTCCTTGGGCTGCTTGGGGATAAGAAACATCCTGCTCTTCATCTCATTTCTCACTTAAGATATTGCTTGCTCGGTTCTCCTTATCGGCCACCATGTAAAACACCGACCGACTTTGCCTTAGGAATTTTGCAGTGTACTTATTTACAATTCATCTTCTTACTGCAATTAGATAAATCGTTCCTTCATTTCTTTCTGAGCTATTACAGAGAAGATTCTTCTTATAAAAATTCTTCAAGAACTAGTCCCAAGTGATGGGCTTTCCCAGTCTCGCTGCTTCCGCCAACTACTACATCCAGGCTACATCTTCTAACTGAATCTCGATCATTTTCACCTAGTTCTAGTCAGGGACCCAAGTTGACTTAGAAGATCCATCAGGTTTACTGACCACTGCTATGCATCCAGGGCTTCTCCATGCTTGGAAAAGATTGCCGGCTGTAGTTTTCCTGAAATCTAACATGTCGTCTGGCTCTGTTTTCCGAGTGCAACCAATGATCCTTGGTGCGGGGCCTTCGCCTGTACTTGATCGTGTCTCATCATACCTTGTAGAAATAGTCTCAAATCAAGATTTCTCCGCTAGGGCTACCCTAAGAAGAACCAGAACCGTTACGATTTCCCATCTTTTCATGTCTGAGTTGGTTCAAGAATGACAAGAAACTGAAGTATGAAGGATGGGAGAACTTCAGAATTCCAGAATGAGATTATCAAGAGAGAATGGATAACTTGTACTTGTAGTTGGATTGTATAACCAAGACTCATGCATTCCAGTTGCAAATTTCTTTACCATTATTTGCCGTCTGGACGTACTGAGGAGGTGAGAGCCTAAGCTCTGATACCAACCTGTAACGCCCCGATCCTGTCGGATACGGAGACATTACTGCAACGTATATACGCAAGTCAGAAGTACCTTCACGTATATACGCTAAGCATCAGTACAGGCAAGAATCAGAGTACGGAAGCAAGTGGTGCATTATACATTCCAACACATGAGTACAATTACAAAGTTATCACCAGAGGTGACAAATATTACAATAATATTACATCACCAGAATGGCGCAATTGCGAGAATACAAAGAGATGTACATTTATGAACAGTATAATAGGCACTCACGAGTTTACAAAAGGAAAATTCGAGAGGCACACAGGGGGGCCTGGAAGGATAGAGCTTCAGATGGTCAGCTGGGGATCCATGCTACCGCTGCGCCACTCTGATCAGCAACAGGGAGAATCCACTCACTTCAAGCTCCATGACCTGGACATGAGAATCCAGGGGAGTCAGATGAACTCCCCCGCGAGTGGTGAAGCAAAAGCCAAGTGGCGAGCAAGGGTAAGCACATGGTATAGTGATAAAACCAAATAAACCGAGGACGAGCAATCTGATTGTATGGTTTCAGATCACGGCTCCATAAGACTAGTACGTCGAAGGAATAATCCAAAAAGGAAACCCTCATCTATATACCCTTATCTTATGTCACCATAATCTAAGCACATACAACCCGACTGTACTCAGGGCATGATAAGATATGAGCAGGAGGCAGGTGGATACAAGGAGTAAAGCAGGACATGAGCAGTTAATATAATAATAATCATAAACCGGAAAATCCGATGTAAAATCCAGTACAAGCAAATATGGTAAGGCATATCACAGATTCATAGCCGTTTAAGCTGCAGGCTTCAGTATGCGTCCCATTCCACATACCTCTACTTACAACTTAAAGAGCCGGTTATTAGACACTTTATTATTACTCGTCTTACCCTGATATCTGCTATGTGAACTAGCGTCCCAGCACACATAGATCCATATCCGAGTAAAGCAAGGTTGTTATTGGAAACCAGCGGGGTATCAACGAACTATGTTTACAGTGGGTCCCGTACATACCCGGACCACGGCCCAGGATTGTTCCGTTGCTTGGTGACGGAACCTGCCGCAAGGCTAACAGGAGGGTCTTATAGGATGCCCTTGTCAAGATGGTACCAAGAAGGAGGGAGCCAGCACCCCCCTCGGTCGCCTGGAGGCCCACAGGTCAGACCGGAACATGTAGTTGCACAACATTCCTAAAACCACTGTAAACCACGAACACATATTGATAGCCGCATGTTTCCCCCGACCCGATGCAAGTTGTTCCTTTTATGATTTATTAGGTTAATTATCAATTTATACGGAATAACAGGAACAGGACATGATCAGGAATTCAGGAGTTCAGGTCACTGTATATAATACAGGATACAGGTCACTGATCATGATACAGGATATCAGGTCACTGTACATAGTACAGGATAACAAGACAGGGTTCCCGTAAATGTGATAATCACAGGTCAAGTATATCATGCTAGGTGTCAAGTGATAGCATGACAGGATGATGATATTAGACAGGTACCCAGTCATGTCAAGAGATTGATATAGTCCGGTGGCAAGCCATGTCATAACAAGGGGTCTTGCCAAATAGTAGCATGTTCGATGTTAGGTGATAACAATCAGTTGACGGTGATATACATGTGTTAAATAGTAGCATGTAATGACAAGTAGTATAAACAGGTGACAGGCATTATCATGTGGATGGTAAGTATCAAGCAAAAGCATGTCAAATATCAGCATATCAAGATTGTCAAGTAATAGTGAACACATCAAAGAAGGTGTTAGTTCTAAACAACATAAATCATGAATAATACAAGTCGACCGATGAAATAGGAAAGTCCCAAAAGATAGCGAGAACACTCGCCTAAATCTTAGTGAAATCTCTGATATCCGGAATCTAGGAAATCAAACGTGTCAGTGCGTTAAAGAGAAAGTGATAGAGAGAGTGCACAGGGGGAGAAGGAGTATGCATAGAAACGCGAGTTTTAAGAGCGAGACGCGGGAGTCGCGTCGCAGGAATAGCAGACGCGGGAATCACAGACGCGGGAGTCGCGTCGTGAAGGCACCGCAAACGCGGGGTTCGAGACCCGTGTTCAAAACAGGACGCGAGAAGAACGCGGACGCGGATGCGGGTGCTGCGTCGCTTAACACAAGAAGAACACGGACGCGGTCATGGGATCCGCGTTAGGAACCAAATAGAGAGGAGGGAAGGTGATATTTGTCAAGTGACAAGTCATGGAATAACAATGTATGATACATGTCCCGAGGATAAAGTCCATATTCAAGGAAGGAATGAACCAAAGCAACCAGTCAAGATTAGTCGACTAGGGAGAATAGTTAGTCGACTTATGAGGGGTTAGTCGACTATAAAGGAGGAGTAGTCGACTAATAGGTTGCGTTCCAGAAAAGGCTGCGTTTCAAAGGGTTGCGTTTCAGGAAGGGTTAGTCGACTAGGAGCAGGGGTCAGTCGACTAGTATGCTGCGTTTCGCAAAACTGCGTCTCACGAAGTCGCGTTCCATAAGTCCGCGTCTTGCCACAAGTCCGCGTCTCATGAATCCGCGTTTCACAAGTCCGCGTCTCACAAGAAAGAGTTAGTCAATAAGGGATGAAGAGTAGGCAGCGTTCCAGGGAAAGGACGCGTTCAGGAAAGGTTAGTCGACTGGCACAAGGTTTAGTCGACTAATAAGTGCGTTCCAGAATAACCAGACTGCGTTTCACAGGATTAGTCGACTAGGAATAAAGGTGGTTGACTAATAATGGGGTCAAGTCGACTAATGACCAAGTCAAGTCGACTAACAGAGTGCAAATCAGGGAGCAGGATTTTGTTGAGTGTTGTGTTGATAATATTACAAGTTTTAGAATAATGTCCAAGTCTTGACGAGTAGAATTACTCGCCCAAGATGATCCTCGCTGCGTTCAGCAAAGGGAAATTCGGCCCCAATCCAAAAGGAGGGTACCGGCCCTTTGCGTCGCGCCAACAGAGAAGAACGCGGCCCCAACCAAAAGGTGAGGCCGGTCTTCACAAGAGATGAATTTTGATGGTGTAAGTCTAGTTCAAGTGGTCAAAATGAGATTTTGCAAATGGTGTTACGGGGAGCGACGAGTCGGCTAGGATGAAGAGCTCGCCGAGGAGGTGAAGACGGCGCGGTCATTGGTGGCCAAGGTGGTGTATACGGTGGTGGAGAGGGTGGTGAAGTTTGGAGGAGGAGATGGTTCTTTTGGGGTTTCTTGTGGAAAAGGTTGAAGAAGGTGGTATGGAGATGTTGGAGTGATGGAGGAGATGGAGAAGGAAGAAGTGGTGGAATTTGGGGTGAAAATGGTGGAGAAATGGGTGGCCAAAGGAGGGAGAAGGAAGTCTTTGGCTGCTGGTTGTTGGCAGCCATGGCTCTCTGTTGGAAGAGAGGGGAGAACAAAATATGAAGGAGAGAGAAGGAGGAAAGATGGGGTGGTTATATAAAGGTGTAAGAAAATATTATAATATAATGTTGACTTTTCAAATCAAAAGAACACACAAGAGGATCTTGCGTTTCCCACTCCAAAACGCAGCCCACATTCTTGCGTTTAGGCCAAAATGGGCTAAACGCGGGAATTAAAGCCGCGTTTCAGGGAAAGCGAAGCTGCGTTTCAACAAAGGACAAAGCCAAGATGACATGATAGGGATTGATTGGCAGCGCATTAAATGCGGCATGGAGAGGATCTCCGCATTAAATGCAAAATCTCAGAAGTGAAGCTCGCGTTTGGGGAAGGAGAGAGAAAGTGGAAAATATCTGGATACTGTTCCGGTATCTGGGAAAACACCGAAAACTCCGAAAAAGTCCAAAAAAATAAAGTAACTTGGAAAGCTTCCTAAAAATTCTCAAAAATAATAATATTATAAAATGATTTTTGGTGAAATCAGTTTTCAAATATTCAATCTCATTTTCAAGATAAAAATCATAAGGTCAACCGTCAATCTCGGTATATGCCGGATTGGCCGGGTTTTCAATAAAATCTGATAAATCCCAGAAAATGAATTTAGATAGGAAATATGATTTTAAGAATAATGTCTAAAGGCCCTTTTGGTAATTCTAAACCGTTTGTAAATTAAAAATCCGGAATCGGTCAACGGTACTGGCCGACACCGGTTTTGAAGATTTACCATTTAATCCAAGAAAATTCCAGAAAATCATAGAAAATCTAAAATATTGGAAAACAGTATTTAAAACTAAAATCAGTCAATTTGGAATAACAAAAGATCAAATCGAGAAATCTACTAGGATCGAGTTCCCGGTTCAGACTAGGGCTGACTCCGAGTTCACAAATCCTAATCCAAGGCAATACGATCATATGAATAATTCATAATACAAAACAAATACAGGAAGTAAATCAAAAATACGATCAGAAAATACGAATACGCAACTAAGTACGTATTCCGGGAACGGGTGTTACAGCTATTCTGAAAAATCCTTCTACAGATCTCTGATAATACCAGCCAACCCTAAGAAGCTTCGCCTTTCGTGACATTAGTGGGTCGGGGCCAATCCTTAATTGCCTTGATCTTTGCAGGTTCTGCCGATATTCCTTCCTTATTTATGATGTGACCCAGGAATCTGACTTTTTCCAGCCAGAACTCACGCTTCGTGAATTTTGCATAAAGTCGTTTCTCCCACTCAAGTTGTAATACTATCCTTAAGTGCTTTTCATGTTCTTCTGTACTTCATGAGTAAATTAGTATATCATCAATAACACCACCATGAATTGATCTAAGTATGGCTGAAAGATCCTATTCATCAAATCCATAATGTTGCTGGGCGTTGGTCAATCCAAACGGCATTACTAAAAACTCATAGTGTCCATATCTGGTTCGAAAAGCCATCTTGAAAACATCTTCTGTTTAATCTTTAATTGATGATATCCAGATCTTAGATCTATTTTGGAGAATATGCTGGCACCTTAAAGTTGATCAAAAGGCCATCAATCCTCGGAAGTGGATATCGAATTTTTGATAGTGACCTTGTTTAGTTCACGATAATTTATACACAGTCTCATGCTCCCATCCTTCTTCTTTACAAATAGCACGGAAGCATCCCAGGGTGATACACTCGGCCGAATAAATCCGAGGCTTAATAACTCTTGCAGTTGGTTCTTCAATTCTTTCATCTCTGCGGGTGTCATTCTATAAGGAGCCTTTGATATGAGACTTATCCTGGTAGAAGATCAATAGAGAACTCTACTCTCTATCTGGGGTTAAGCCTGGGAGGACTTCCGGGAATACATCAGGATATTCTCTTATGACTGCTATATTTTTAATTTTTGTCTCCATGCCTTCCTTATCTATTATAGTTGCCAAGAATCCTGGACACCCATGCCTCAATAACTTAGTGGCCTTTAAAGCTGAAATTACAGGAATGCTAATTTTATTCTTCGTCCCTTCATATACTTTTTCTGGGGCTCCTTCCAACTTAAGATTATTCTCTTCTGATAACAGTCTACATGAGCACGATATGTTGACAACCAATCCATTCTTAGGATGAGGTCATATTCCATCTCTCTATCTGCTTATTTTTTCATTTCTCCTACAATAACTTCACATCCTTTATAGTACGCATTGGTGGTCAATTTTGCGCCTGCAGGGGTTGACACCATTAGTTGATAATTCATAGGTTCAGAGTCCTTATTAATTGTTGTTGCAAATAATGAAGAAATAAAGTAGTGTGTAGTACCTGGATCAAATAATACTCGAGCAATATATCCAGATATACAAATAGTACCTTCGACTACTGTGTTAAATGCTCGAGCCTCCTGCAGAGTTACTGCATTCATTCTTCCTTGAGCCCTGGGCTGTTGTACTGAAGCATGAGTCATGACTGTACGAGTTTTGTTGGCAGGCTGCCGAAAAGCAACTGTTGGTCCTCCTGCTATTGGGGCGATGCCAAGAGTCGGCCTACCTGCTCCCCTACTAGCGCCTGAACGTCCGTGTAAAGTTGGACATCTCTCCTCATGTGCCCCAGTTTGCCACAAGCAAAGCATTATTTGCCTACGGAGCAATTGCTAGTGTGATTGCGGTTACACCTCAGACACCACATATTCCCTGCAAAGCTAGAACGTGGGAAAGATGTAGGTGACGCCGCATGAGAAAATCCTACGCCCCTCGGCCACAAGTTCATCATGATTCTTTGGACTAGCATTAGGAAGATCCGGCACCTCTGTCGGGCCTGAAGGGGTAAGCTACAAAACTCGGTACATTAGCATATCGGGGGCGCTTTACGGAAGGCAGCTCTCTGATTATTACGTCCTGATTTTTCTTACATATCCCTTTCAACTTCTAGTGCTTTCTCTATGGCTTAGCTATAAATTTAAAGTTGGAATGAGATTAATTTGCTCCTGACTTCAGGCTTCAAATCCCTCACAAATCTTTTTGTTCTATCCTCCTCTTCAGACACCAGCTTCTCAGCATATCTTGATAGTTGAGTGAACTGAACTTGACTTCATATTGGCTCACTGTCAATTGATCCTATTTCAGGTCTTGGAATTCCATTGTAAGCTTGTCTTTTGCTACTCCTGGTATATACTTTACATTAAACTTTTGATTAAGAAGTACTAAGAGATTTCTTTACACAAGGTTTTAGCTCCACCTTTAACCATTTTCCACCAACGTTCTGCCTCCCCTTGGAACATAAAAAAGGTAAAAGATACTCGTTGACTCTCAGTATATTCCATGACGTCTAATATCTTCTCAGTCTGGCGAAGCCACTCTTCAGCTTGTATTGGATCGGCCCCTCTTAAAATTCTGGCGGATTCAACTTCTGAATTGCTCTAGAGCTCTACGCGGGTTACTTACGGTTGCCAGTTATACCGGCCAATCCGACATTTTGTCCAGAACCCTCTGGTAGACATGTAATTGTTCTCCGACAAAACTCATGATTTGTCAGGGCATAGACACTTCTGATCGCACAGCCGCAGTAGGGCATTGCCTTCAGAGTTAGCGTCTGGTGGTGGAAAGTTCAAGTCCATCTATACCTAAAAGAATAATCCAATCTTATTATCGACAATATTAGTGACATAAAGCAAGTTCCATATACAAAATACTAGTTTCATTTATAACTTCAAAATATTTCTGTAACAAGATTTACATTGACATGCTTACATCCCTACAAAACATGCGAGTGTATTTATAATAAGATACATCGTTTACATGCATTTCCTTTATAATACATACAAAAACCTTCCGTCTCCAAAAGCTCTAAATATGCTAGCCAAGGCTTCTTTTTTCCAAAATGCTACACATCAAAGTCTCCCTCAAGGAGTGATATAAGCATCAGTGAAGCTTTCATCTTTGTTGTCCCCTACAGAATCTCCTCCCTTGTTGTCCTTTTCTTCAGGGTCTTCTTCTTCTTCAGGATCCACTTCCTCAGGGTCTTCTTCTTCTTCAGGATCCTCACCCTCCATTATAGCATCATCCTCACACCTCCAGTACTCGTGGTCATCTATAATTCATATCTTCAGCCCAGCTGGAATTCCACCAAATACTCCAAACATATCCATATTTGGGTTTTAATTCATCATCAGGTAAGACTCCCAGGTCCCACAGTCACTGGCACATTTCTTATAGCACTTTCAGTATCACTAACTATATCCTCGCCATCATGTCCCACAAGACCCACCGCGTCTTTGCTGTCCCGGGGCCATTAAAGATGATTTCTAGATCAGTCTCATCTGATTCGTAATCCCAATCCATGTGATTAGCCATCCAACTTAAACTTTCTGACTCCTAACTATCGGATGATGATCCTGACATGTCAGAAACTCCCATCTGTAGAAGTAAAAGATTTATATCAGATTATTTATTTCCCAATTCCTCAAAAATAATATTTGTATGTATATATCAAGATATGTTAGAGAACATGCAATTCCTTCATCATACCCAAATTCCTAGTTTTTTTTTGTTGGACTCGGGTGTCTATCCTGTTGGATTAACCGTGACTCGTGTGATATTTTAGTTGCCCCCCATCCCCGTGTCTCATACCACTGGAGATCCATACAAAGGGCCTGTACCCCTCGCAGGATCCATTTGAATCTAAGTATGCAGGTATCCAAATTCAAATAAAAGAGAACAGTTAAATATCATACATTTCAAGGTTAGTCACACCCAATACTCCACTATTTCCCCATACTACTCGTATAAATTACACAACACACATACAAGTTACACACAATTACACAATCAAACCTTGTGCACTACATCTATCTAGACTAATCTTATCTAAACCTTGCTCTGATACCAACTATAACGGTCCCATTTTGTAGATAAAAGATTAATCCGATAACTCCCAATAAATCATAATCTTCATTATTATCTCAAAAATTTTGGCAGCACCTCCCCTAAAGTTCCACATATTTACATGACATAGAACATCAATTTTGGCTCAATACGGCCTACTTATTCCAAATAAGAATTTCGGCCCACACGGCCTACTTATTAAAGGGTATAGATATGTCTCAACCCAAATTTATATTCTCTTTACATGTTTTCACATTATGTTTCTACCATACATCTTAATAACACAAAATCAAGGATTTGATCTCCAAACACATCATCACCAATTACAACCACCGTCTTAGTTCTCAAAATTACATATACCATAAGTCCCTAATCCCAAAATATCACAAAGGACAAGTTACATACAATAAGTATGCCACAAAGCATAACAAGCTAGAAGGGTATTTAGAGTAAAGCATACATGTGAAGATTGTTAACAAAAACAAGTATGAATAGTATGTCGTTCGGCCTATGACTACATCCTCGGAGCTAAATCAGTCTCTTTTCTTTACGCAAATTGGAAATGGTGAAAAGAAGGGGATGAGCTCAACGGCTCAGTGAGTAAACTACACAAGCAACAAAAATTCGGTAAGATAAAATTCTATCACAACCATATCCTTTAAGAGGTCTGCAAGGGTCTTACATGAATTATGATGGCTGCTACCCTCCTATCCATCCCCGTATACTTCACATTCATAGCTAGATGTCTCAACTACCACACTTTCCTTTTTATTAACTCGTAATTATCTCTCCTTGTACAACAACAAGTTCAAGTTCATCAGTGATTTTCCTACACGTATATTCTTACATGTATGCCTTTACCCTCGCCTTGACAAGTAGATAACATTATTTAGATATCCACAGTACCTATGAATCCCTTATTACATAACATCACATTCTGACAATATATTATATTCTTTATTAATGGAGCACATACATACATAATTCATAGACATGAAGTTTAAATCCTCCGTCTTCCCCCCTCCTACTGGCTCCCGCCTGGCCCCTTCCTCTTTATAATTACAATAGATATATATATATATATATATAAATATATACACATGAAACATGACCATCGTTTTTCCCCTCCTACCAACTCCCGCCCGGCCCCTTTCTCCTTATAATTACATATATATACAAATGAAACATAACCACCGTCTTTCCCCTCCTACTGGCTCCCGCCCGACCCCTTCCTCCTTATAATTACAAATAGATTTATATATATAAATATATACACATGAAACATGACCACCGTCTTCCCTCTCCTACCGGCTCCCGCCAGGCCCCTTCTTCCGAGCAAACAAGCCAAGTGCAAATCACACAATTATCAGACCATTAGACACATGATATTTTTGTCGTATGTAATTAAACGTAATAATTCTTATTAATTACAAACATATGTGAACATGTATAAATCTTATGATTTGCAAAGATCCACATTTCATAGGATCGCTATCACATCCAGGATTGATCATAAATCACTTGTATAGGGGTTTCACTTTACCTTCTCCTTACCCATAGATAATAGGTAAATCCCACTCAACTTCGCATACATTAAATTTAGTGTTTAAACAACATATGGTTATGCTCACTCTAAAGTTTCACAATATCAGAAAGTATTAGGATTTAATCACCCCTAATTATGAGTTTCTATGTACGTTATCATGAAGGATTATTTAGCTAGTTATTACTAACTTCTACTATTGGTGAATATTTTAGCTTAATCATTTAGAGAGAAAAGAGGAAAAAGAAATATAACACTAGCTTCATGATTTCTAGATTACTCCTATACTACATGAAAGTTTCCCAAATTCTCTCATTTCCTCATAAATTTCCTACATGTATTTACTTGGAATTAACCAATGTCAAAAACACATTTGTGGGTGTCGTAGTCTACTCACTTAACTTGACCAATCTCTTTGCTAAATTTCCGTTGATGGCACTCTCACACAACTACTCTAGCAATTGAAATATTAAGATTTAGATCATCTATTTCATCTACATTAAGAGAGGACATTTGATAATTATCTGATCACTTTCAGATTGAGTTTTATGCTCTGAAAATAGTAGTTTTGAAGTCTCAAAATCAGATCTAGGGTTACTACCACTCCCCAAGAATAAATTTAAACCCACTCCTTCCTCCACCTTTTGATCCAATGCGCGCGCGCCCCTCCTCCCAAGGCCGTGCGGCCTGGCCAGCAGCATGCGCGCAACACTGTTGCTGGTGCTGTACGCGGCGGCGCGCTCCCTTGGCTCCTACCGGGGACGAGAAGAAGGGGAAAAGAGAGAGAGAGAGAGAGAGAGAGAGAGAGAGAGAGAGAGAGAGAGAGATAGAGTAGGAGGGAGATGGCTATAGTGATGAGATCTCTTCAGAAAATTATGGGAGGAGGCTTGAGAATTCTAGGATTTTTGGAATATAGAGAAGAAGAAGTTTTTTCTCAGATCTGAACGTAAAAAGATGGGGAGGGTAAAATGGGTAAAAAGTTTCCTCTTTAGAATAAATTACAATATGAGGACTCTCCTCTAGTTACCATATGTCCCATGCTTCAATCAAGAAGATCCAAGCCCTAGATCTTACCTTACATGCACACCTGCCCCTTCTCACTATCTCCAAGGATTAAACTATTAGCATAACACTAGGTCTTAATTAAATAATCGTGGTATTAGAAATCCCCATGTGACATTTATACATACACCAATTTATACATGTATTAGGTACACAATACTCATTAATTATATAAACTCATATACCATGCCCTTAATTTACATTATTTTAGTTAGGGGAAGTGAACAACTCCTAGTAATTTAATTACTATTATTATTTTGAGGATAACAATTGAAATAAATCTTTTAACCGATAATCTCGATAATTAGAGTATGAAAAGATATTAATTAAAAATCGGTTGTTACATTAGGTTTGTCTGTTTAGTTTTTAGATCTTTTGCAAGGATAGTTTAGTTTTGAATTTCTCAAGCTCTTACACACTCAAAAATTTATATGTCATTTTCATAAAAATAGTTTTAGTTTTGATTTTTATTTTTGAGCTTTAAAGAATGCATCTTTTGTTTTCATGAATAATTTCATCAAAAAAGTTTACATGGTTTTTATACGTGTTGGATTTCATCCATATACATTGCTCATATTATCTAGAAAGTTATTCTTGATGATTTTATATCATGTGTTTAATTTTTGTATTTATCAAAACTTATTTTGAGCTTATTGTCAAAAACAAGTATATTTCATCTATTATGTGTATTAGATCATTTTCATACACACTTTTACTTCAAATGTGTTTCAATATCTTATTTTTGTATTTGAACAAATTTTTAAAAAATCAAATTTTCATATAGAAGTTGGTTTTTGTAAAATACGATTTTCGGTGTTTTAGCTTTAAATTCTTTACCTCAAAAATAGTTCAAATTGTTTGTTATATGTGTTGATTTTTAATCACACATATTTGTACTTCAAATATTTACATGAACTTATTTTTATGGAATTTATAGAGTTTTATGAGATTTTATAAGTGCTTCAAAGTCCTATCTTTCAATCCCATAATACCTATTTTGGGTAGCTGTCAGCTGACCGACTGGTCAACCGAAGAAGGGCTCGGTCGATCAAGCAGTCAATCAACGTGCATAAAAATGTGCACGAGCCCATGCCCTTGTCTCAGTCGACTGACCGATCGACTGTAGCTAGGCTCGGTCGACCGCTCGGTCGACCGACTGGCTCACCAACTCTCGGTTGGGTGGCGGTCGACCGAACGATTGACAGATAGAGAAAAGATTTCTTTGTGGCTTGAGTGGTCGACCAGCAACCCCAATGGTCAGATTTTTGACTGTTGGCTGGTCGACCGGCGGTCGACCGACATGTGAATTTTGACCTGTTCTGGACCCCAATGACTATATTTTTGACCCCTATAAATATGGGTTCCCTGGCCATTTTTTCTACAAGATTTTCAAGAGCCAAAATTTCTCCCTTATACAGAGTTTTTAATAAGTTTTCAAAACAAGTTTTAGAGCTTTAAATTCTCTATCTATATTTGTTTTCAAAGATTTGAAAAATCAAAGAAAATCAAGTTTTGGGAAATCTAATTTAGCTCTTCGATTACCTTATCTATCAAGAAATTCTTCTCAAGAGTTTTTCTTTGTGTTTCTTTTTCAAACACTTTATTTTCTCACATACTTGAGCTCTTCATTGCAAATCTATTCTCTAGATATTTATCTGTGAGAGGTGTTTTATTTGTGATCTTTTGTGATCACCAAGTTCTTTTTGTGATCATTAGATCACTAAGTTGTAATCTTTCTCTTTGCTTTGTGCCTACCCTCTATGTAGAGGTATGTGAGAGTTAGAGTTGTGTACTCCTAGTTTTGTAAGTTGTGATTCCTCGGTGGAGGTTCCTTTGTGAAAGATCCAATAGTGGATAGTGAAAATCCTTCTGTGTGAAGGCGGGGACGTAGAGCAGTGGCTCAAACCTCGAAACATATCTTGTTGTTTGCGTTTGGATCTTTCTATCTCAGCTCTTTACTCCTTTTGTATTTTACATTGTTATATTGCTCATTCATATACATGCTAGATATTGTTTGTGTGCTCACACTTGTATTTAACCAAGAAAGCTATTGAAGCACCTCAACTCATAATTTAGAGTAATAGTAAGGAGAAGTTTCAGACCCCTTCACGGGGAATTCGAACTCACTTTTGGTTACACATTGTGTGGTAGCTTTTAATTTTTAAATTCCGCATTATTTATCTTAGATTAGTAGTACACCTATTCGCCCCCCTGTATACTTTCAGGATCAATGGGCCAACACCCCACTAACTAAGTGGGGTTAAAGGCCACTTTTAAGGGGCAGTTACACTCCATTAAGTCCCTCATTTAGAAGAGACATTTAAGAGGATCGTGCTCCTCTATAAGCTAACGGCTATTGGCTAGCCTCTCTAGGCTATTTTAGCCTCACTAACTAAGCATTACAGGCAGTTTTCAACTGCCTTTGCTGATTTTTAGGGGATGCTTATCCCTATGGAGCTTATAAATAGCCCACTAGCAGGCTAACAGCTATGACAAAAAAGTATAGAAGAGAGAATACGTGAGAAGTGCACAAGACACGCATACACATAAAGATAAGACTTACTTCCCAAGAGCTTAGAGAGAACTTTCTCTAATCTTTCAAGGATTAGTTTAGAGTTCTAATACCCTAAATCTTTCAATCTCAAAGAATTTTTGGAACCAGGCGAGAAGAAGTTTCTAGCAGCAGATTCGAAGACTTGTTGCTCGCATCATCAAAGGGACAAAGTGATCGTGCGCTGACCAGACTCCTATCAACATGCTTCCCCTCTTGGAGAAGATACTTGTAATGTCTTGTTCGTTACTTGTAATCCTTCTCAAATTTTTTTCTTTAAGTTTTCTTTCAATGTGTAATGCCCTGATCCTGCAGGTACGGAGACGTTACTGTGACGTATATACACAGGGTAGAAATACTCTCATATACATACACTAAGCATCAGTACAAGCAGGAATCAGAGTAAAGTACATGGTGCATTATACATCCAATATAAGAGTATAATTATAAAGTTATCACATGATGTGATCCAATATTATACGAATATTACAACACCAAGAGTCACAAAATATGAATACAATGAGATATACTAGAATAAATAGTACCAAAGGTCACTCACGAGTTACAAAAGAAAAACTCGAGAGCTGAGCAATGGCCTGGAAGAAAAGAGCTCCAGAAGGTCTGCCGATGATCCACCCTTCCACTGCACATTGATCGGCAAAAAGCAAGCACAAGAATAAGTAAAGAGAGTGTGGGTCGATGTTACTGTTTTTGCAATTCTTCCGTAGTAGCGAAGTGGCTATACGGGTCGTATCCACAAGAGGGAGAGCGATGAAAGCTTGATGCGGCATCTTTGTTCAAGAAAGAGAAAGTTCTTTGCCTCGATTAAAGAATTTGAAAATGAAAACAAGTTTATTTCAAGAATAGTTTTGAATTGGTTTTCTTGTTTGTAAAAGTGGATTTTTCTTAATGGTAAAAGCGCATGGCTAACTTTCTACTAAGTGCTCCTACTAATCCCTAACTTCTTGAAGATGTAGCCTCACGATGGATCATAGGCAAGTAAAATCTTTATGCATAGGAACTATTCACGTTGGGAATGAATGGAAGTCCTTCCTTTAACTTAGCTTTGAAAAATCACCTAGAGGGGGGGTGAATAGGTGATTATGCTAATCTGATGAACTCAATGCGGAATTTAAAAACTTAATGCAATACACTCAAGTTCAATCAACAAGTGATGCACACACAACCAAGCCAAGCAATAATGAATGCACAATATGAATAGTTGTAAGGCACAAAGTAAAGAGAGAGATAGAGAGAGTCAATGGATCAAGCGCAAACAATAAGATATGTTACGAGGTTCGAGCACCCAGCTCTACATCCCCGCTTCGACACACGAAGGATTTCTAATCCACTAGCAAGTCCACAAGAACTCTCACAAGGAGTACCCAACTCCTCTCTTTACAACCAAACCTCCTCCTTGAGGTAAGCTCCAATCCAACAAAACAATCACCTCACAACCCGAGGGATTAGCACAAAGCAAACACAAGGATCACCTCACAACTTGAGGGATACAACCCAGGCACAAAGCCAAACAAAGATTGGGTTTTAAACTTGGTGGTCTAAACAACAACCACAAACAACTTCTTTTCTCCCACACAAAGATCCTATAGAAGAGATAGTAGATTTTTGCTCAAGTGTGGAGAAAACAATGGAATGGAAATCAAAATCACAAAGAAAATCCTTGGGAAAAACTGAAACCAAGATATAGAAGATGAATCAAACTCTTTTTCCCAAAAACCCTTTTCTTTGAATTTCCAAACTAGCAAAAACACAAATAGATTGTTCAATTTGAATCCAAAAACTTCTTTTGATTGTTGTGAAAACACCAGAGAGTAGGGAAAATTCGCACAAAAAATCTTAGAGAAAAACTCTTTCCAATGGGGTATTTATAGCCCCCAGAAAAATATAACCGTTGGCAGCAGAAAATGTCAGAAATACACTGCCGGTCGACCGTCCAACGGTCAAATTTTGCCCGTTGCCAGCTACCGGTCGACCGCCCCGGTCGACCCAAACAAACAGAGAGCTCTGCTCTCAGACCCGGTCGACCCGGACGGTCAACCGTCCCAAGTCTCCCAAACGTGCACAGATCTGTGCACGTCGGTCGACCGACCCGGTCGACCGACTTCAGCCAAGTCGACTTGGTCAGAAGACTAGTCGACTGGTTGAAGCCTGGAACATAAACTGGGTTAAAAACATGTTTAAAAATTCTTTTATCTTTTCTAAAAATCACCAAAAATAGTTTTATCATTTTGCATTGATATATAAACATGTGGTAAAAAGTTTAGCTCAAATATCAATCAATATGAACTATTTTTGTGTCTTATCATTTTTACCAAAAACCAAAAAACTGTATTTTCTAAAACTTGGATTTTGAATAGAAAATACGTTTTCGTCCAAAACTCTTCCAAATACAAAAACATGATATTAAACAACATTGAAGCATGATGCATATGGATAGAAATCCAATATACATGAAACAAATATATATCATAGTTTTTGTCCTTAATTCCAAAATATGTTTTGTCAAAAATACCTAAACATAAAACACATGAATAAGTAAGTCAAAACTAAGTTTGTCTAGGAAATTAAAGCATGCATGTATATAGAACAAATCATATATACATTAAACCATGTAACTTGTTTTGATCTATCTATTCATGAAAACCAAGATCGGTTAAACCTAAAGCCGAAAATCAATATTCAAAACATGAAACGTGTGTTGTGAACTTGAGCATTATCATACTATTCTAATCTTTACAATTTGGATCTAAATACAAAACTAAACTATGGTACCGATGTCTTCTTGTAGAGCGCAATCACCAAGCCGACTCGATCCAAAACTCTTTGATCCACCGAGCAATTGCTATATATGATCTTTGACGCTCGGGCTCTTGAATCAACATGTGAAAGCTTCCAAATCATCTTGTTGAAGCTAATCACCAACTAATAACTTGATTAATGATCTGAAAGTAAAATCACAAGATTATTAGTACACATAACTACATGAGTTAATCATCATCAAAACTAGAGTGGAAGGCCTTTGGGCAACAATCTCCCCCTTTTTGATGATGACAAACTCATGGAGTTATATATGCATGGATTAAAGTTAGCTTCAAAGAAGCTCCCCCTTAACTCATGCATAAACAAATAAACAATAAATTAATATGCAATAAAGGCTCTTAAATATGAATGCATATAAATGCATAAACAATAAAGGTTCTAGATACCAAAGAAATGTTTAAAACAAAACATGCTCTAGATACCAATTACAAAACATCCAATTACAAAACATGCTTTAGATATCAATTAAAATTAAACTAAATTAAACTTAATATATGCAAAAACATAAACATGCATATAAACTCAAATTCTTCTCCTCCTTTTTGTCAATCATCAACAAAGGGTACAAACCAAAACAAAACAAAATCTTCTCTCTTTTTAATACAAGGAGTCATCTTCAATAAGGGTAAAAACAAAACCAAATCAATAAATTTTTCTCCCCTCTTTGTTTGAAACAATGAATCAATAAAATAATATTTTCCCTTTTTGTCTAAAACAAAACAAAGTCAATTAGGGGTGACAATCAATTAAGGTACCAATTGAAAATATGTCAAAGAGTAGCATCTTGATACCAATTGAAAGGAAACAAAAAAAAAAAATATTGATACCAATTTTAAACAAAAACACATGAAACATCTTGATACCATTTGAAATTAAACATAATAAATTTTGAATGTCTAAACCAACATTTTGATACCAATTGTAAATAATTTTCATTTTGAACATATGATACCAAATTTAAATTTTCAATCATAAAGTATGGGAGTGAAAAACAAATACTAATTGAAAGACAAAATCAAATTTTCTCCCCTTTATGAAATACCAACTAAAATGATGCATGAGCTTGATACCAATTTAAAAGTAATCAATTGAAACAAAGTTAAAGCTCAAGCACTAGCATAAACAAGATTTTGTGCTTAAAGATATAGGAATATAATAAGCACAAATAAAACATATATATGTATGAAAAATAGATACCAATAGAAATTGATATTCTTAGAATTTAAAGCATACATACATACAAACATATATGAGTATACAAGAAATGTCAAGATTGATACCAATTGAAAGAATTCAATGATACTAATTGAAATAACAATAAGATCAAATGTATACCTCATATTACTATCTATCTCCCAATCATGGTTCAAGTTTTAAATGATTTTCATTATAAAGCATGCATGAACATGATCTCCCATCCATCCTCCCATAGATGGTAGGGGTTTTTAAAAATAGATTTGAAAATGTAGTATGTTTGAAAATCTCTACCATAGTGAAGAATACGAACTAGTTATAGGAAAAACTTTTAAAAACTAGTACGAAATTCTTTAAGTAAGGAATAAAATAAAATTGTTTTTCATGAAACACATGTAAATCACATGATCACTAAACACTCAAAGTCCATAAAGCTCATATCAAATTCTCATGAAAACAAATCATGAGTAAACTAATAAAGTGAGTGTACAAGTATAATGTGACACGTATCTATCATGAAATATTCAATTAGGCTCATATGAAATTCCTTGAAAGCATGAAATTCATCTAAGATGTGAAATCACCAATTGAAATCAACTTAAAAACATGAAATTCATTATAATTGTGAAATCACCTAGCAAACATGAAATTCATCCAAACGATTTAAACTTCAAGGCATATGTATGTCATGTACAAACTAAAGTATACATACATATCCTAAACACAATGAGACCACAAAAGTATATGCATAAAGGCATGTGGCTCAAGGATGTATATGTATAAATGATAGTTTGGACAAGATGGACATATACATGAAGTTAAACAATAAACACAAAATCAAGAAAACTAAATTTTCACCAAAACTAATTTCATTTCAAGGTATATGTATGAATTGTCAACACAATAAGTATACATACATATCCCTAAACACAATTGAGTCCATATATATAGATTTGCATGAAAGGCAATGACTCAAAGGGTATACATGTATATCTTAAGGTTTGGCAAAATAAACATATACATGAAATGAAAACTCATATACATAGGGTCTGTTTGGTTGTCGTAACTGACCGTAATTCGTAGTTGTAATTGGTAAAGTCTTTTACAATTGTAAATGAGTTACATGTATGTAATTTTACGGTGTTTGTTTGGTAATATAAAATTGTAAAGTGGGAAAGTGTATTGTACTTTACGGTGTTTGGTTGTCGTAATGTATAAGTCGTAAGTGAAAAGTTGACCACAAAATTAACTATTTGGTGATTTTAAAAGTTTTAATACTGCAAATAAATATTAAAAAAGTTAAATATTAAAATTTTTTTAATATTAATATAAAAAATATTACAAATTTATATGACCACAAAATTAACTGTAACTGGGCTGTAAGTGAGTGGTAACTGGGTTGCAAGTGAGTGTTAGTTCAGTTACGTAAGTCTTTTACGAATTACGGTCCAAACAAACGCCGTAGTTGTAACTGAGTAGTAAGTCATTTACGAATTACGGAGTTTTACGCGAAACAAACGGCCCCATAAGACAAATTTAAAAATAGGAATACAAGTTTAAAATGCATGAATCATCAAAACTAGGCTATACTAGCACATTTAATGGGTACAATTAGCATCCAAGCACAAACATATATAAAGATTTATTTGTGTCCCACTACATGTGCAAGTATAAATTCTAGTCTTAATGAAAACTAACATCTAAACAAGTAATCAAATCATTAAGCATAAAACGGGATATAAATCAACATGAAAGACATAAAAATGATCATGAAGAACATCCACATGATATTAGAATCAAGAAATACATAATAGCCTATAAACATCAAAACATGTGGCAAAATTAGAAATCATACAACACATCACCATTGTTAAGCTATTACAACACAAGTTATTTATCAAAACATGAATCATTAAAACAAAATCATACAATCATAAACATCCAAATGATCATAATGCATATGCATGTGCATTAGATCTAGGGCATACATGTTAGTTTAAACAAGGTGAGAACACTAAATATAGATCCATATAAAACATGGGTGCTCAAGTAACTAAACATGTATAACACTATTCTAATGAGCATGGCATAAGCATGATGAACAATAAACCATGGCATGCTATAAATAGATGAACATGAAAAGCATGCAAATAAAAATGGGAGTTAGAGAGTGATACCAAAACCAATGAAGGTGCATCTCTAGTTCTCCCAACCACGGTGGTCCTCCCACCAAATCCCTTGAGAGTGAAGCATCCAAATGGTTCTCTTTTAGGCTTAGAACGCATTCACCTCAAGGCACCAATACTCTCACGTGATGCGAGAGCTCCCACCTACATCAAAAAGCATAGAGGTGGTCTTTGGTACCCATTTTTTTTTGGGTCCATAGGGGTTAGTTTCTTTTCTCACCCAAACAAATTAGTTGCTAAATTTTCATGATAAACACGATCATAACAAAATCTAGCAAGGTGGCCTTTTCGACCACAATGTGTACATGTGTACACATGAGCATACATGTTATGGTTGTGTCCGTGAAAAGCATGTGTATGCCGTGTAGAGTGTGCATGCAAAGATGGACCTTGTTTCTTGCGAACCAAGGTTTCTAAACGTGAATGATTCAATGTGCATTGGCTCAAAGTGGAGCCCAAACATTCAACACTTTTCTTCAAAACATTTATATCATTTTCAATAGAGGAAGATAAAGTGGAGCATGCAATAGGTGTGCTATAAGAAGAAGAAGCTATACTAGCATGGCACACATGAGAATCAATATCAATTTTCAAAGATTCATTTTTCTTCAAAACAAGATCCAATTCTTTTGTAATTGAATCAATTTTATTTTTCAAAACAAGGTTATCTTTTAAAACAAATCCAATTTAGAAGATAAAACCTCATTGTTTTTCACAACATCATTACAATCATTTTTGTTTTTCAAATATCAATCTCATTAAGGGCAAGGTCTAGTTGAGATCTTAGTGAGTCACGTTCACTAGTGATCTCTTCCTTTTCTTGCGAAACCAATTCAAAATTAGAACACAAATCCTTTAATTCATTTTTCAAAACAAGGTTGTCCTCTTTCAAAAGATTGTGTTTTTCCAATAAATTTTCAAGCTTTTGAGCAAGTTCCAAATTTAAAGTTTGAACTTCAAAACAACCATGGCAATAGGAACTAGAGCTATCATCTAATTGAGTGTCCGATTGTACCTCAAGGGAGTTTTTCCCTTGGACCATGAAGCAATGCTCTTCGGACTTTTCTCTCTTAGATCTCCTCATCTTATTGATAATCCTTGGAAGCTCGGGAGACGTCAATAAGCTCCAAACTGCAAAAGCCAAGTCATAATGATTAAACACCGGTAAAAGATGTTCACTAAGAGATGCTCTAAGTGTTCTAAGTGCTAATGCATTTGCCTTCTTATGCTTGCTACTATTGGGAAATGATTCCATAGTGGAGGCTTGATAAACTAGATGTCCTAATCTTTTCAAATGGCTACTCATATTGGCCTTCCAAACATCAAGTCTAATATGGTCAAACATAGGAGGGCTATCCATGAGAGCAAACTAAATGAGTGCAAATTAACAATGCAAATAAAGATTAGCAAACCAAGATCTCACTCCTAGGTGGTTAAACCTAAATATCAGGAGCGCTAGCTCTGATACCAATTGAAAAATCACCTAGAGGGGGGGTGAATAGGTGATTATGCTAATCTGATGAACTCAATGCGGAATTAAAAACTTAATGCAATACACTCAAGTGTAATCAACAAGTGATGCACACACAACCAAGCCAAGCAATAATGAATGCACAATATGAATAGTTGCAAGGCACAAAGTAAAGAGAGAGATAGAGAGAGAGTCAATGGATCAAGCGCAAACAACAAGATATGTTACGAGGTTCGAGCACCCAGCTCTACATCCCCACCTTCGACACACGAAGAATTTCTAATCCACTAGCAAGTCCACAAAGAACTCTCACAAGGAGTACCCAACTCCTCTCTTTACAACCACAACCTCCTCCTTGAGGCAAGCTCCAATCCAACAAAACAATCACCTCACAAACCGAGGGATTAGCACAAAGCAAACACAAGGATCACCTCACAACTTGAGGGATACAACCCAAGGCACAAAGCCAAACAAAGATTGGGTTTTTAACTTGGGGTCTAAACAACAACCACAAACAACTTCTTTCTCCCACACAAAGATCCTATAGAAGAGATAGTAGATTTTAGCTCAAGTGTGGAGAAAGCCAATGGAATGGAAATCAAAATCACAAAGAAAAATCCTTGAGAAAAACTGAAACCAAGATATAGAAGATGAATCAAACTCTTTTTCCCAAAACCCTTTTCTTTGAATTTCCAAACCCTAGCAAAAACACCAAATAGATTGTTCAATTTGAATCCAAAAACTTCTTTTGATTGCTGTGAAAACACCAGAGAGTAGGAAAAATTCGCACAAAAAATCTTAGAGAAAAACTCTTTCTAATGGGGTATTTATAGCCCCCAGAAAAATATAGCCGTTGGCAGCAGAAAATGCCAGAAATACACTGTCGGTCGACCGTCCAACAGTCAATTTTGCCCGTTGCCAGCTACCGGTCGACCGCCCCCGGTCGACCCAAACAAACAGAAGCTCTACTCTCAGACCCGGTCGACCCGGACGGTCGACCGTCCCAAGTCTCCCAAACGTGCACAGATCTGTGCACGTCGGTCGACCGACCCGGTCGACCGACTTCAGCCAAGTCGACTTGGTCAGAAGACTAGTCGACTGGTTGAAGCCTGGAACATAAAACTGGGTTAAAAAAATGTTTAAAAATTCTTTTATCTTTTCTAAAAATCACCAAAAATAGTTTTATCATTTTGCATTGATATATAAACATGTGGTAAAAAGTTTAGCTTAAATATCAATCAATATGAACTATTTTTGTGTCTTATCATTTTTACCAAAAACCAAAAACTGTATTTTCTAAAACTTGGATTTTGAATAGAAAATACGTTTCGTCCAAAACTCTTCCAAATACAAAAACATGATATTAAACAACATTGAAGCATGATGCATATGGATAGAAATCCAATATACATGAAACAAATATATATCATAATTTTTGTCCTTAATTCCAAAATATGTTTTGTCAAAAATTCCTAAACATAAAACACATGAATAAGTAAGTCAAAACTAAGTTTGTCTAGGAAATTAAAGCATGCATGTATATAGAAACAAATCATATATACATTAAACCATGTAAACTTGTTTTGATCTATCTATTCATGAAAACCAAGATCGGTTAAACCTAAAACCGAAAACCAATATTCAAAATATGAAACATGTGTTGTGAACTTGAGCATTATCATAATATTCTAATCTTTACAATTTGGATCTAAATACAAAACTAAACTATGGTACCGATGTCTTCTTGTAGAGCGCAATCACCAAGCCGACTCGATCCAAAACTCTTTGATCCACCGAGCAATTGTTATATATGATCTTTGACGCTCGGGCTCTTGAATCAACGTGTGAAATCTTCCAAATCATCTTGTTGAAGCTAATCACCAACTAATAACTTGATTAATGATCTGAAACTAAAATCACAAGATTATTAGTACACATAACTACATGAGTTAATCATCATCAAAACTAGAGTGGAAGGCCTTTGGGCCAACAAGCTTTACAGGGCAAAAACTTTGACATTCCCTTATTAAATCCAATAGAAGGCGAGAATAAGGGAAGACATAAGTGCACTAATGGTATCGGCAAAGTTAAAGAAAAATCTCTAACTTACAAAAACAAGTAAAAGATACAATCCATAAATCATAAAAGTCCCGTTAAGCATGAAATATAAGAAAGCGAATACTTGTATGTAAGTTAGAGTTAGAACCCTCGTCTTAAGATATCATAGCTCTCGTTTGCACAAGGCTTATTTGACACTATTGACTCATTTGAGTTTATCAATCAAGTTGTTAGAGATTAGTAGGTTAGTAGTTAGTTAGCCATACTATGGAGGAGTTAGTTACACATGGTAGTAAAAGAAACAATCAAAGAGAAGAGGTAAAAGGAAAAAGTTACACTAAAACAAAGAGATAAAAGCAAAGGAAACAACTAGAAAATGGAAAGAAGAAAGAGAAGTAGTTACTTGTATTAGCTTGTCATCTTCCAAATATAACTTTTACACCCTCTCTCTTTCACTCTAATGGCTAAATCAACTAGAAGAAGAAGAAAAACAACAACTACTACAACTCTAAAATCAAACTAACATAAAGATCCTAAAGCTCTGGATACCCCAAGGGGTATTTATAGGCACCAGGGGAACGGGGTCAGGTTGAAATATCTGGTCAGAAGCACGGGCCTAGCCGCGGCCGTACGGCCACGGCCAGCACTTCTAGGCCGAGTTTCCGCGGCCTTCCTTGGGAAGCGCGCGTGGCGCTTTGAGCCGCGCGCTGTCCTGTCTGTCACTGTCAGATTCTACTCTCGGTTTCTGGTTTTGGGCCCCTGGTTTTGACGAATCAGCTCTTCTAAGTCAATGGCTATGATATAGGCTTTTAATCACCCATTAAATGATGATTTAGGGTCTTCTTTTTCATTGCACACCATGAACCTAAAAACATGCAAGAGAGGTATTATTAGCAGAATTTAATATTAAATAAATGTGAAGATGTGGTATGAACTATGCAGTTTTAGAGACTAATCACACATATCTAATCAGCAACCAGGAGAATTCACAAGCTCCAACTCTGAGATCTGACATGCAAGTCCAGGGTTATTAGACAACCCAACGAGTGGTAAGATGAGTGCCAAGTGGCGTGTATAGACAAGCACACGTGAATTGATAAGTCCAAATTGAAGAATATGTATTAAAAACTGTGTCATGAGCACAGACACACATGAGTAGGCAGGGAGGCATCAAGTAAAGCAAATGTGACAAAACCAGTTATACAAACCTAAATTACCGATCCATGAGATTAGTACATCGAAGGAATAATCCAAATAAGAAAATTCTCATATATACACCTTACATCTCACATCACCGTATCCTGGTTTATATAACCTGAATTGTTTCCTAAACTAAGAAAATATCATAAAAACTGATTAAAAATAATAATACAGAATACAAGCAAAATCAGTCGCACAAACTCGGTTATGACTTCATAAGACTAGTACGTCGAAGGGATAATCCAAATAAGAAAATCCTCATCTATATACCTTATGTCTCATGTCACTATAATCTGAGTGTATGCGATCCGAATTGCAAAATAGCACGACGAATTATTATTTAGCATCTTATTATAATTACTCTCCCGACTCATATATCTGAGTATGTGTCCTTGCGTATAACTCAACACACATACATCCATAAATGAGTAAATGAGGTTAGTTATTGGAAACTGACGATGGGACCAATGACTTATGTTTACAATAGGTTCCGTACATACCTAGGACCACGGCCCAGGATGTTCCGTTGCTGGTGCCTGGAACCTGCCGCGAGGCACAAGAAGGAGTAGAGTTTTTATTGTATGCCCATTCAGCCAAAAAATCAAGGTGCCAACAAACCCCGTGGAACACCTGGAGGCCTACAAGTAGAACCAAAATTTTACTTGCACAACATACCTAATACCATTGTAAACAAAATAATGAATCGAGTCTATCAGTTTCCCCTTACCTGGTATAAGTTATTCTTTTTATAGTTTATTATGATTATCAGTGTGCGGGAATGAGCATGAGTATGCCAGGAGTATCAGGAGTACAGGTGTACTGTAATACAGGAGTATATTAGGTTATCAATTATTACATTCCCGTAATGTGATAATCATGAGTCAGGTGTATCATATCAGATATCAGGTGAAAGCATGTCAGGTGATAACAGAAAGGTGTCATGTGTCAAGTAACAGTACGATAAGTATTGGCATATCGACTAAAAGTGCATCAAGCGATAATACAACAGATATTAACTGTCGAATAACATGATATAGGAAAATAGTACTGATATAGCAGATCGGTACGAATACCGAAAAATAATAGTTGATCATCATGGACTTGTTTTCTATAATAATTACACTTCACAAGTTCTCTACTTTCACCAACAGGGGTACATGTTCCCATCCAATATCGCGTTGCTTTGGAGCCATATTGAAATCTAAAAAATTATCTGTTAAATTAAATTAAAACTAAAATTAACTAAATTAACTAAATTAAAACTAAACTAAAATAAACTAATTTATACTAGATTAAACTAAATTAAATTAATTATCTAACTTCAATAAATATTAAATTACCTAATTTAATTAAAATTATAAAATTATATTAATTAAATTAAAATAAACTAAATTAAGTTAAACTAAACTAATTTAAATTAAATTAAACTCTAATAAAAAGAGAGAGGAACAGAGGGGGGAGAGAGAGACAGAGGAGGGGATTGAGAACAGAAGGAGAGAGAGACAGAGAGGGAGAGAGATCGACGGAGAGAAGGGGGGGCAGAGGGAGAGACGCAGAGGGAGAGAGAAACAGAGAGGGTGAGAGATCGCCGGAGAGAGAGGGAGAGACAGAGAGAGAGGGAAGGAGGAGAGGGGGGAGAGTGAGAGAGATCGACGGAGAGAGAGGAGAGAGATGATAGAGAGACTAAGTGGGGAGAGAGAGGGACAGAGGGAGAGACGCAAAAGGGAGAGATAGAGACAAAAAGGGAGAGATAGACGAAGAGAGAGGGGGAGAGAGAGAGAACAAGAGACTGGAGGGGAGAGAGATCAGAGGGAGAGAGTGGTACTTGGTCGGTAGAGGAGGGCGACGACGGAGCGGGCGGAGTGGGCAGAGCGACGATCTAAATCTGGAGAAAAATTTTTCATCTCCTTCTGTGTTTTATATGCGTTGCCCTCCTTCGATCACGGGTGAATAGGTGTGATCCGAGTCGAACCTGGATCGGGTTCGACTCGGAGCCGATCCGGGTTTGACTCGGGCATCCGAGTTGTCTCGGACCAGGCCGAGTCGGATATGACTCGACCGAGTCATATCCGACTCAGCAGAGATTACGATCCCTGGTGCATGATGACGACTCGAGATGGGTGCAGGTGCAAGTGCAGATCCCAAAGTCGAGCGGTGGGTCCCCCCCCCCCCCCCCGATTAAGAGAAGGAGAAAATCGTTGGTGAAGGAGAGGTTGCAGAGGACGAGGTCGATTGACGTCAATTGCAGTCGTCGAAGATGAATCTAGACTGACGAAGTAGAAGGACTAGGAGCGCACGACGCCTACGATGGCGACGAGGGCTTTGAGGAGGATGTTGGCAGTGGTGATGAAGGCGGTGGCGAAGTCAATGTTGGCGGCAAAGTCGTTGAGCTCAACACGAAGGTAGGAGTAGGAGCCGCTAGCGGAGGGGATCACGACCTCAATGTAGCAGAAGATGGAGAGAAGAAGAAGATTTTTTTTTTGGGGGGCAAAAAAAAAGTGTAATTTGTGGAAAGAAGATTTGGATTGGGATCGATCAGAATTTATCTCTGATACCCACGTTACAATATTTAAAGATAACTGAATTGTATTGTTCTGATTGATGGGGGCAATTGCCCGAGTATATATATAGGCATACAAAGGTATAATATAACTCTAATACAAACTTTAATAACAATATGTATTCTACTCCTACAACTACTCTTAACAATCTGCTAAACACGTAAAAGATTACATGATTTCAGTTTACAGTCTGGTAAGTCTCATAGTTGTTTCAATTTTTCTGCTCCTTTGAATCTCTAAGTAGCATCAAAATCATATGACCTGTCATAATTCTTACAAGAGATTCAGGTATTATTGTCACACTTTCCTGTGTTAGAAGCTTTCAGAAGCATATTGATGGATTCAATCATAAAATCGTTGGAACATGCATAACATCTCCCATCACCCCCCCCCCCCCCCCCCCCCCACACACACACACACACACACACACACCACACACACCCCCCACCCAAGTTCCTGTCATAAAGTACAAATTTTCTGAAAGAAGCTGAATGACTCCATAATTTTTGAAGAGTAGAACAACCCTGTGTTACTTTATTTTCCAATTGAACTATATGAACTTTCACTACAACCATGAGCTTCCTCACCTCAGTGACGACTCTTTAAGGTCTGTATGATATTGATCTATCCAGCTTTGGATTATCTCCATTTCCCTTTTCCTTTGGTCCACAAGCCATTTTGGATCATCTTTTGTGGCAGATCTGAAGTCCAAATGGTGAGCCCCTGAAAGATGAGGAGATCTTTGTAAACAACAAGTTGATGTTCGTAGAGATCTACTTAAAACTGTTGAAGGGCTTACATGGAATATGTGACAATCCATTAAAAACATAGATCCAAAAGTTTGAACCATTTAGAAGAAATGAATAGAAAATTTTTTAAAAAAAATAAGAAGTTTCAGGCACTTATTTTATGCTTGCCTTCTTCTGTGACAAGCGCGATGATGCTAGGTGATATGTCCTCGAGTACTCTGCGTTCACATCAAAGAAAAGCATCAAACATCAGAAGCAACATTAACTTTTTTTTAGGAACCTTAGCAAAAAAGGGAAGAGGGGCGAAGCCACTGTTAATGTTACAAAGAAATAATATAATTGATTACTGAAATAAGGTGAGGCCATTAAAACTTACCCTCCTCTGCTCCAAGGATCCCTCATCCCATTGGAGAATATGATGTTGCTTCCATATCTCTTGAGCACTTGCTTGATTCTCTGTATTGCAATGATCATTTTTATAAGCATTTGCTTTTTTTTCTATTTTTTTTTGTGGGGGGGGAGTTGTGTTGTCTTATAAGCTGTTTGAGCAATTACATTCGAGGGCTAGTACTTCGAATCCTGTAAGTTATTATGTCATATTGCATGTTTCTTGTCAATGCATACCTTTCTTTGCCAAGTTTCTATTTATGTGTTTACACTAGATGCATCTCACTGGTTACTAATGCTATTAATTATTACATGAAGTATATAATGATAAGTTACCTCCAAGAATTATACGGACGAGGAAAATAGAACATTTCTATGAGCAGTTTGAGCTATTAAATTCAATTGCCAGTTGTTATACATCCCAGAACTTATTCTGTCATATTGTACGAAGTAGTTTCCAGTCTATACATACTCATCAATTCTTTGCCAAGGTTTTCATGTGCTTTATCATATAATACATCTCATTTTATTAATTATCGGTACATGAAGTATATGCATGATGAGTTACCTCCAAGATACTGCTTGACACATACGAAATTATTAGGGAATAAGAAAAAATCACTCACATAGCCACCAAACTCTGTGGTGATCCAATGAGGTCTTGGTCGAACGCCATACTTGTCCATGCACTGGTCTCCGAAGTCTTTAGGATCATAAGTTGACGGTTGGAACATGCTTTTGTTAGATACCGTCATTGGCATGACCATCTCCGTGCATGCCTAAACATCCAAAATTTCACACTTCAGCATCTTTACTTCACAAAAAGATAGCATATGAGGCTGGATCTTCTAGCACTCGACATCTCTCTAAGATGCAGGTTAGATGAAAATGAAGTGTAAACATTTTAATGAACAATAAGAGACATTAATCTATTGATTGAAAACAGGATACTCATCAGAAAAAACACATTGGCAATTGTCTTTCATTTACCCCAAGATCACATACCTTCCTCGACGATTAAAATGAATACATGCACACATAAGAACAATCACATGGACTTTCAAATCTAGAAGGGAACTCTGATTCTTTTGTACTTTCTTTTTTGCTGCTTATTTGATTCTTTATATGCTTTGAATAATTTTGGGATCTATAATTAACTCAACATTGATATGAATAAGTTGAACATAGAGATGAAAGCAAACAAATAAAAAGATTAAGAGAGGGTTATTACCTGCCAATCCCAACCATGAAGTCCATGAGCATCAGTTCCATGTTCTATATCAAAACATCGTTGAGTACTAGAATAATTGTAATACAGATTTGCAGCCGAAAACACTTTGGTAAGCTTGTCAGTCCCTGGTGGAAACTCATCAATAATCTTGCACATCTTCACAACAAATTAGCCCACAAGAAATATTAGGATTTTTCTTACCCTTCTACGTATTTCCTATACTAATATGATCTTATAAGAAAGAGTACCTCTTTTATTGGGTATGCTGGCAAAGGCATCATGAAATTTGCTTGGTTTGGGTAATCAACCATTGCTGCATATACGAAAGCCGTCCATAACCAATCGCGAACAGAATATACTGAATGAAGTCTCCTGTTATTTGGAAGCGACGTTCAATTAATTCACCTATACTATTATGTAAAAGATTAGTTCACTAAATTCAGTAGTGAAGAACAAATTCTGAAGTGTGAAATATGGGAACTGCAATAAATTTATTTTTTTAGTTTAGAGAAATATGTTTTCTAACAAGTATATCTATCAATATGGATATAGTAGAAACATACAAGGATATCTATCAACTATTGTGGAGTCCACGAGTGGCAATGCAAACTTGTGCTAATTTTGTAGGCATTTTCAATGGTGCTAGAAGACGTTTTGGTTATCAAATTGGAGTACGAATTACCCTGGTCAATCTAAACATGAGGTATAATTAGAACGAAGCTTTCTCCATTTGTGAGCATACTTCCTGAAACCATCAAGCTTATTTTCTTACACTGCCATTTCTTGAAGGAAATGTGCACCCATTCATTTCAATATTCACTTTCTTGAAGACAGTTGAATTTCACAGAGAAAAGGGAGATTTTTAAGCACCTTAGAAGGCAAAAGGATGATTCAATATGTGATTATCCTTTTTTCAGGCCTAATCTGATGAGGACTTTACGCCACGTGTATGACACGTCTATCACCGGTGAAGAAGACGACTCGTTCCAATTTCTTAGTAGTAGTGAAACTCTGTGTATTTTAATTTCTTTATTTTAAGTTTCTTTATTTTAGAGTTGCATTTTTATTAGGAGTTTAATTTCTAAAATTTAAAATTATAATTCTATTTGATTAGGAGTTTTATTTTGAGTTGTATTCAATTTTGTACAAGTCTATAAAAGACTTCTTGTGTTAAATAATATGAAAGGCAATGAAGAACTTTATGAAATATTTCACAAAATTTGTGTGTGACAAATTCTCTTCCAAATATCTCTCTTTTGCGTGTGAAGCCTTAAAGAAAATCTAGAGTAGTGGTGTGAAACTCTAGCTAGCCTATCTTCCATCATATCTTCTCTCTCCTCTTCTAAACCCTAGTTCTTATCTTCAATATTTAAATCTTATTCTAAATCTTAGTTCTATTTCTCTAATTCCCATTCAAAACCTTAGAAAATTATCAGAAAAAATATACTGCTACAATACCGTTACTACAGTAAACCGAGATGATACAGCAACAAAATAGTAACAAACAGTAAATATGTTATGCAAAATAGACCATATAAGAAGTAAGATGATTTTTAGGCTATATCTCATCCGTTTGAAGTACAAATCACGGACGATAGCGTTGAATTCGTAGAAGCGAGCTCTACACATTTACAATCATCACAAGAATATTGAGGTCACACCTGATTTTAAGTAGGTATGTTTTTTTATCCAAATTGATTATTTCAAGTCTGATATTTTAATTTCTGAGTTTTTATCGATTTAAATACTGTCCACAAACATGAGATTGTGCTTATTTACTTATCTTGAATTCGATAGCTTCAATATTGATTGTAGACTATTTTTGCCCGCAATTTATTTTCTTTAATTGATTTACGATTGAAATGGGAGTAGTCTATGCATGTTATTTTGTTTAAGTCATATCTGCATTGTTAGTTTTAATCATTTTTTACCCACGATCGTTTTATGTTGGTGAGACGTGATTGAGTGTTTTATTACTGATTTCCATACACGCATACAAGTTTCACTTCAGTTTGGTATCAGAGCACGGTTAAGTAGGATTTGCATAATTAGTTGACGTTTATTTGTTTTATTGCATTTACTTTAAATTTTTATCAAAAAAACAAAATAAAAATTAGGAAATATTAAGAGATAAGCCTTTTCCTGAAATTCTGTATGATTGTGTATAACCGGGTACTCAACATGATTTTATAATTAAAAATGTCATATGCGAAAAACCTTCCACCTGAGTAACGCCGACCTAACCATTGCACTGATAAAATTCGGGTTTGCCTGACTCAATAATTTTAGAAAATAATTTTTTTTAAAAATCAAATAAAAAATCCAAAATACAAAACCCCATAAAAATCTAGTCTAGAATTGCATATAAGAATCCTCAAACCATCACTATCGACATACCAACTTTTGATCGTCGTCTATATTATTTTTGTTATTTGATGAATTTTCAAATTCTTCTAAACTAGGTACAAAGTTTGGACATGTACTTCATCTAGTATACTTTTTGAAGCTGAGAAAGTCAGGTTCGCTATCATGAAACTGACTAGACAAGCTAATCAATACTGAGATTTCGTAAATAGGCGAGTACTCCGTGGTCAACTGAAACATGAGATGGGATGAAAAAAGAGCTAGAAACCAAGTATATGTCATCATATTTCTATGAGTTTAGACCTCCCTCATCTGTTCAACCTCCTAAGTCTAATACACTTTCATCTCCACTGACCAAACTTACTCCCTCGAATCAAAACATGAAGTCCCAACCAACACTTGATGATATCATTGCTAAAATTGATAACCTACTCCAAATCATGAATTCTTCCAACAAAAACTCAAAAAGTAGTGTTCCTTGTGTGATCCTCACAGTTAGAGAATTCAAAAAAAGTCTGATAACAATAAGAGAACGAACACTGAAAATGACATTTTTAAGATTAGTCTCACAACTAAGTGTTACAAATGTTAAGGTTATGAGTATGTTGCTGCCAACTGTCCAAACCCTTTTAAGATTGCAAACAATGATAAAGTTCCCATTGAAGTACATAAGCCTGATAGTACCATTTCTCTGAAAGTCACTCATGTGATTAAGAAGTTTACTGTTATATATCCTCTTTTTTTTACTTTGCTGCAAACACCACCTTCTCCGTCTTCTTTACTACCGACTCCTACTATCGTTATATATTTTGATCACCAACCCATTCCTCCTCTATTGTCGACACCATCTCTTTTTCCCTTATGGCCTATGTTAGGTACTAAATTAAAATTCTCCACAGACTTTATCCGCATATCCGGTCAGTATAAAGTCATTGAGTCTGCATCACCAGTTGCATCATCTTTTGCATCACACTTACACACACTACACGATAAGATCAGTGATAAAATTAAGCAAAATAATTTCAACCATGGGATACGAACTGATGATAGAAATAGATTAAATACTTTAATGTTGGTTATGTTATTCGAAAGTTGCATGCTTGTAGTTCTGATCCATTTCAAATCTTAATGAAATTGAATGATAATATTTATGTTATAGATCTTTCTATAGATTTTGGTATCAGTTCTACTTTCAATATTGACTGCTTAGTGGATTGTAATGGTCGTGATATTATTCCATTTATTGATGAGCATTCTCTTAAGCCTATTTTTGAGAACCTCTTCTTTTAACCACTACCAAATATTTTATCTTATACAGCATATCAAGTTGATAAATTCTTAGATGATTAAATTATCACCACTCGAGATGGTAGAATTCAAAAATATCTGATTTGTTGGATAGGAAAGTTTCAATTGATGATACATGGATGACTGATGTGAACTACCACAGATTGATTATGAAATTCTAAAGCAGTATGAAAGCACTTTCACTTCTAACTCAACGGAGTCGAGTTCTCTCTAACATAGGAGAATGATGCGGACATCAAGCTACTTGTATGGAACGTGTACCACCGGTGAAGAACGCCTCATTTCAATTTTCTAGTAATAGTAGAACTCTATGTATTTTAGTTTCTTTATTATAAGTTTTTTTTACTTTAGAGTTGTATTTTTATTAGGAGTTTAGTTTCTAAAATTTGAAATTATAATTCTATTTTGATTATAAGTTTTAGTTTAAGTTGTATTCAATTTTGTACAAGCTGATAAAAGGCCTCTTATATAAAACAATATAAAGGACAATAAAGAAGTTTATGAAATTTTTCACAAAATTTGTGGGTGATGAGTTTTCTCTCAAAATATCTCATTTTGTGTGTGAAGCCTTAGAGAAACTTTAGATTAGTGGTGTGTAGTTCTAACTAGCCTATTATAACACCCTGTCCTCAGGAAACGTATTCAGATATGCATCCTAATTTTTCGATCGTATTTTTCAATTTTCTCCCTGTATTTAATTTTTACTTAGTGATTATTTATGTGATTGTTTGGTACCAGACCTGGATCCTTGGAGTTAGAGTTAGTCTGAGTCCGAACCCGAGACCCAATCTCTGTGTACTTCTTGATTTAATCTTTCTGTTAATTCGATTTGATCGATTTCGGTTTCTAATTTTATTTTTAATATTTTAGGTTTTTATGATTTTCTAAAAGTTTTCTGAATTATTTTGCAAAACCTTCAAAAACGGTATCGACAAGTACCGGTGGTTGATTCCAGAAATTTTAATTTACAAACATAGTTGAATTTCTAAGATCTACTTTTACATTGTCTCTTTAAATCATATTTTTTACTTTAGCATATTTTTGGAGATTTTTCTGAATTTATCAAAATTTGACTGAATTAGGTGTCGACTGGTATCACTGATCGATTTCAGGATTTTTAATTTGAAAATGACATTGAATTTCTTGAATACAATTTCACCATGACTTTCAGTATAACATTTACTATTTGAGGATTTTTGGGAGTCTTTCTGGATTACTCAAAATTTACCCTATTATAATAATATTTTATATCGATGTTTTCTTCCTTCTCTTTCTTTCCTTTTTTCTATTTCTTCCTTTGACTTTTGCTTGGGCTCCCACGTGGCTGCCCATCTCTCATCATTTCCCCCATCACCTCCTTCATATCCATCACATCATCCCATCACTCTCTTTTCTCTCTCTCTTTCTTTTCTTTTCTTCTTTTCTTATCTCTTCTTTTCTTTTCTTTTTCTTTTTTCTTTTTTTTCTCTTTTTCTCTTTTCTCTTCTTAATCTCCCTCTAGCAACCTACGACTCTCCTCCTCAGCACAATCTCTTTTCTTCCCCTCAATCTCTCTTAATCTCCATCGCAATCTCTCAAAACTCTCTCTAACACACACTCTCCCTCTCACTCAATCACTTTATCTCTCTCCTCCACATGGAGCGGCCACCACTTCCTCCAACCCCGGGGACCGTCGACTCATGGTAGCAACACCCATGGCCAGTGGCGGCCCTAGCTCCGATCAATCACCACCACCTCACTCTCCTTCTTCTCTTCCATCTTTTTCTTCATCATCACCATCTTCTTCAACTCCCAATTCTATCATTATCTCCTCAAATCCCACCACCAATTACCACCATAACCTCCACCCATATCCCCTAACCTTTTTCATCACCATCAAAACTCCCCATTCCTTCGATTTCCCCACCACCAATTTCCTTTTCCACCTTCAACCCACCACTAAATCCACCCTCCAACAACTCCTCCTCCTCCTCCCTTGCTTGACTGACGACCCCGGGCTGGCAGCGACCGGCGTGCCACGCCAGTGGCCACCTGGCCGGCCATCCTTCTCTCTCCTCTCCCATTTTGTTTCCTCTCCTCTCCCCTTTATCTTGATTTCTCTCTCCTCTCTTTCTCTCTCTAAATATATATTAATATATTATATTATATTATATTATAATAGTATTTGGTCGCGTAGTCGCATGGATTAATAGAATTTTTAAAATTTCAAGCGTACTCGAAGTTTTTAGATGAGTGTCTCGTCCTTATTCTGTGTTTCCCGCTTCGACGGGTTGATATGAATTTTTGGAGAATTTGTGTAATTATATTTCTCCCGTGTTGTATTTGTATTTCTTTCGACTGTGTTTCTGCATGTATGTGGCCAAGTGCTTGGGACTGTATTTGTACTATATTTTATGGCCAAATGCCTGTAATAGTGTAGATGATATTATATTTATGGGACTAGCAGTGGTGCAGGTTGCAGGAGAAGACCTCGGAACAAATGACCCCTTAGGGTGCATTGTCCCGAGAGACCGCTTCTCGGGCTACCCAATGGGCACCATTCTCTGCACCCTTATAGGTTTAGTGGTAGCTTTGGTGGAGTGGTTTCACCTACTCAGCCCTCAGGCTGGACTATCCAAAAGACTTCGGTCTTATACCTTCAAATTTCATGGTAGCCCCGCCGTGAGGTTAACCGATCTACAGTTCTCTCCGTTATTATTTCTCCTATTTATGTGTACTTGTGTGGTACTAATATCTTCTGCAGGTACCTCCTCGGCCTTCTGGCTCCATTAGCCCTTTTGGGCTCTCACCCACTTCCTCGAAAAAGGAGTGTACTTATACCCTCTGGGTCTCTCAGCTCCTCCTGGTAAGCGTGATTAGCGCTCAACGCTTTGTCACTAGGCTTGCCTAGATGAACTCTGCCAGATTTTAAACTCACATTTTAAGTCGAGTCGCTCTGGTAGCTCCGTCAAGCACTTTAGTGATTAAACACTGTTCATTGTCCGTGCCTCCAGAACTGCTCGCACCGTTTTTTTTGTGCGCTTAGTTATTGTTATCCGATATGCCTTCCTATTATATTTGTATGCATGTGATACTAATATTTTCTGTAGGTACCCATTTGGTCCTTGGCCCTACAGCCCTCAGGTCGCATAGACCTTATGGTCTCTCTTATGCCTACTCCCCGAAAGGGGGTGCGCTTAGACCCTCCGGGTCTCTCTTTTGCTCTGTCTGGTAGGCGAGCTAGCGCCCAACGCTTTATCACCAGACTCGCACGAGCGTAGCTCTGTCGTATATGATAGACATAGTGGTTGGACACTCGTCTCATCACATGGATATAGTTTCGTCGTGCGCGTCAGTGACTATTGTTGCTTGCTAGCCTGATTTCAGTCTCGAGCTTAGCCTTCGGGCTCTCTTTTGCTCTGCCTGGTTGGCGATCTTAGCGCTCAGTATTTACCGCGAAACTCGCCCGAGCGTAGCTACGTCATGGTATTAGTAGAGTGTTTATACACTTCTATGTCACGTGCGTTGGCTTCGCTGCATGCGCGTTAGCGTCTATCAGTGCTCGCTAGCTTGCCCCAGCTTCAGACTCAGTCTTCCGACTTAACCTTCAGGTTCTCCATTAGCTCTACCGGCAGGCGAGCTTATTGCTCTGCACTTTATTAGTTAGCTCTGTCACGAGCGTGGCTACGCCATGTGCAATAGCATAGTGGTCATCCGCTGGCTTCGTCATTTGCATCTTCTTGTGCCGCGGGCGTGGCTTTGCTATACACGAAAAGTCATCATTCATTGCGCTGGCTTTGACGTATGCGTTTAGCCTTGTCATGAGTGTGGCTTCACCGTGAGCGTTAGCTGGGCGGTCATACGTCGCTTTACTATATGTGTTAGCCCCGTCGTGCGGTTTAACCTAAAGTTGCACGCTAACTTCGCCAGGAGTCTAACTCTGATGTGTGTCTAGCGTTATATACTGCTAATATGGTCTAGCTATGCTCCAGCCCCGCTCAGCTCCGTTTGCTTGTAACCGAATCCAACTCTACTTGTCTATCCAGCCTTACTTGTCTATATAGTTCAGCTTACTCTGGTTTATTTGCTCGCTCACTCGCTCGCTTAACGATCTTGTTGTTCATTCCTGCTCGTCTGATTGTCTATCCAATCATATCCAACCTTCTTATTTGCTTGTCTCCTTGCTCGCTTGACTGCATATCTGATCAATTCTGTCTAACTCAGATTGTCGATTGTCTATCCAATTCTATCCAGTTCTGCTTCTCGGTTTGTCCAGTTCTAGCAGGCCTCATTTGTCTGCTTGCATGTTTACCTACTTTCCTGTCCAGTTCAATCTCAACTTGTCTGCTTACTTGATTAATAGATTAAAATCTTATTGTCATGATTCTGGTTGTGAAGAGTTTGAAATATCCTTTTACACTGTTTTCATATTCTAACTTGTGTGATCAGTTGCCTGATTTATATTGTGTCAATGTGCTTACTTATATTGCTTATATTGTTGTACATTACCTGATACCTGATATCTTATCTTACATTTGATACTTGACATGTTATCACTTGACACCTGACACCTGCATGTCAATCACCTGACTCATGATTAACACCTTTACAGGGACTTGACATGATTATTATACCGATACTAGACATCTGATACTCCTGTATTCCTGAACCCATCTCTGAAACAGGGAGACTCCTGATATTATACTCCTGTTGATCCCCGTAAATGGCTAATCATAGATAATGAATTACTGTGAATACACTCTGGTTATTACACTGAACAGTCTATAATAAAATACTCAACTTACAACGGATGGGAAAAACAGAAGGAATCAATATGTGTACATGTTTATAATTGTCAAATGTTATAAAACTGAAACTGTGATTCTCCTAAGGGCCACCAGGTGTTTCGGTGGGGTATACTGGCACCTCTTCTCATGATTTCATTCCTATTTCAGGGCATACAGATAAGACCCTTATGACTTAGGGTCGGTTCCAGTTCAGTACCGGATGTTCCTAATGCCATTGTCTCGGATATGCACGGGATTCAATATAAACATGGTTCGTTGATCTCCTATCAGTTTCAAATAATAACTCATCTTATTCATAAGTGGATGTATGCACGCCGGTGACACATACCCAAACATATGGATCGGATGAATAAAATAATAATTAGTAACCCATAATAATAATATTAGGAACGTGCGATATTTGATTTCTTCTTTGTTCGGATAATGATACTCACAATCAGACCCGAGTGAGTTCTACTAGAGTGCGAGCTCTTGTATGGATTATCAGTGATGTGAGATACTGGTAGCGAGGCGATTGAAATATCAGATTATACTAATTATTATTATTGAATAACTTAAAATGTAACACTTTAATATTCTCCTGCTATATTGTTATTCAATCATGTAATATGACCTGAGCTGACACTCTGCTTTATTATATATTTGATTTCTGAGTTACTACATTGGATTTCCTGTTCTCTAGTTTACTGGCTTGTACTTGCATGTTTCAGCACACGGCTCCTAATCCTGCCCTAGATATAATTTAATTACCAAATAATAATAAACTCAGTAGCAGGAGTTATTGAATCACTTCCTCATCCGAATAATGGTATCCGTATATCAGAGTTCGGATTGGGCTCTACTAAAATGCGGACCCGGTATGAACTACCAGTGATATGAGACACTGGAAAGAATGATTATAATGACAGGAGACACTGATGGTTGTTATTGTATGATTAAGTTATCATGCCATTTCTTGTATTTGCTTACTGTGACATAGTAAATACACCTGACAAACTTATTTTGTTACTTTAGAGCAACTCGGGTCGTATGAACTCAGGCAATGGTAACATGGGGTATATGATATATCTATGAGAATTTTCTTATTTAGATTATCCTGTTGGCGTATAATCTCATGAATTCAAAGTCTAAGATTATATAATTGGTTTTGTCCACATTCGTATTTAACGCATTTCATGATGTCTGATTTGATTCTTGTATATGCCTATGCTCATGACATCGTTTTAGATACATGCTTTCTATATTCGGGTTATCATTATTCATTGGTTAACTTGATTCCGGGTTTTTTCACTAATTTCATGATTTCTCTTCATGTTTCTGGTTAATGTCTATACTTGCATGTCTGAATCACATCACTTCATCATGTACACATTTGCCTGCTTGTGTCTGCCACTTGGCACTTATCTTATCACTCGTTGGGTTGCTTCTGACAACCCTGAACCTGCATATTCAGATTTCGAGATTGGAACTTATGGATTCTCCTGGTTGCTGATCAGAATGTGCAGCAGAAACGTGAATTGTCGGCAGACTGTCTGAAGTCCTTCTCTCATGCCCCTGCTTGGATCTCGAGTTTTCCTATTGTAGCTCGTGAGCGTCCTTTTGTACTGCTCATCCTTGTATATCTTATTGTATTTCATATTTCACTCCTCTTGGTGATGTAATATTCGTGTAATAATGGATCATGTCATACGATAACAGTGTACTTATACTATTATTGTTGAAATGTATATTATCACCATGCTTTCGCACTGTAATTCATGCTTGTACTGATGCTTAACGTATATATGTGAGGGTATTTCCGCCATACGTATATACGTCACAGTAACGTCTTCGTACCCGCGGGGTCAGGGCGTTACACCTATCCTCTTTCCTATCTCCTCTCTCCTCTTTCAAACCCTAATTCTTATCTTCGATCTTTAAATCCTATTCTAAATCTTAGTTCTATTTCTCCAATTCCCAATTCAAAGCCCTAAAAAAAGATCAGAAAAAATATTGCTATAGTATCGCTGCTACAGTAAATCGAGATGCTACAGTAAAAAGATCTGCAATGAACAATAAATCTGTTGAGTAAAACAGACCCAATAAGCAAGTAAGTTATTTTTCAGACCATTTCTCATCCGCTTGGGGTCCAAATCACGCACGATTCGAGCGTTGAATTCGTGAAAGCGAGCTCTACACTTCTACAATCATCACAAGGATATTGAGATCACATCTGATTCTCAGTAGGTACGTTTTTTATCTAAATCTGTTATTTCAAGTTTGATATATTAATCTCTGAGTTTCTATAGATTTAACTACTGTCCACAAACATGAGATTGTGCGTATTTTTTTATCTTTGAATTCGCTAGCTTCAATATTGATCGTAGAATTTTTTGCCTACCTATTTATTATCTTTAATTGATTTAAGATTGAAATTGGAGTAGTTTATGCATGCTATTTTGTTTAACTCATGTCTGCATTATTAGTTTTAGTCATTTCCTACCAACGATTGTTTCATGTAGGTGAAGAGTGATTGAGTATTTATTGCTAATTTTCATACACGCATGCGCGTTTCAATTCTTGATCACTTCGAAAGGAAAGAAACAAGAGTCTTCAATAGCGAAGCCCCTTCATGTGGTCAGACTATCAAGCAGTTTCCACTGATCTTTTCATCCTCCGGTGTGGTGATCCTACTCTCTTCTCTAATTTTAATCAATGTTAAGCATCTAGATTTGATTTGTTTCCTTTTTTATTTTCCGCAGTTACTTAACTTTTAGCTTCATTGTACTTGATTTGTAGTCCCTGTTAATGACTAGTTAGTATGTGTTCTAATCTCTCCCCCTTTGTTTTGTTGCTTATACTGAGGGAAAGGATTTCTTATAGTTGACTCAGTGAGAACTATTGCAAAATTCCTTTTATCACTGGCAGACACATCAACCACCTGTGCAGGTTCCTCTACGTTTATACTCTAAAACTAAGACAGAAAGCCACCATGTACCAACCAAATGGACCAGTTCGGCTGCCCAAGTATTTCTCCTTGTCCTTGAACTTAGTAGTCATTAGAAGCTAATTCAAAGGATCAAGTAAATCCAAAATGACATATAGTAAAGTTTTAGAAACAGAATCAGAGATAAAAAATTTTAACAAAAAAAACAGCTGAAGAGTTTCATTTATGGAAGCTAATTAGACATTACTTGCAAGTCCTGAAGGTTTTGCTGAGGTCCAGTAGCCCTCTCTTCTGTGCTGAAACTGCCATCAGCTCATCCCAGCTCCCCTTGATCACCTCATAACAGTTTATGCTTTCATCCTGCAAAATGCCTATGCCAACATAAACACTGTGCACACATTCAGCAAAACAGCAACCAAAAAAAAGAAAAAAAAGAAAAAAAAATGACCGTGGGTTGGACGCAATTCACGGTGGGTGGACCCCACATGTCAGTAAACAGTTGAATCAGATTATAGTCCCAATCTCAGACCTTGTAGTCTTGGGACACAGCATCATAGAAGCTTGACCATGGAGTTATGTCATCAAACTGCAGTATAGGTGCTGATGATGCCATGGCCCCAATTGCTATATGGGGATACTTCAGCCTGAACATGCAGCCAACACTGTGAAGAGAGCATATGGACATATGTTAAACAAATTGAACTACAACAACTTTAGATTCCTTTCTTGGTAACAAGAGCAAGCTGGCATAGAATCTTGATTCCACACCAAGTACATGACAATTGCTCCAAATCATGCCCTATCCTAACAAATAGGACAAAGCAACTGTGACCATTAAAAAAAAGTACGTTTGCTTGATGTATTATTAAAAATACCAAAGATCCAGACCCTCGTCATACAGAATTATCAACGAACAAAAGAGGTTCACAAAATGTAGTAGTACTAGTTACTTACTCCCTCCATAAGAGCCACCAAAGACCACCACCGGCGAAGCCTCTGCCGAGAAGTTCTGCTTCAGGCTCCTGATAAGCACGGCGTAGTCTGCCAGCGCCTGCGATGAGCTCAAATAGCCCAGCTTCTCCGCAGACTTATACGAGTCCTTGCCAAATGGCAATGACTCCCCATAAAACCTATGCTAATACAATACACAAGAGTAGATGAGTGACCAAATTGATGGAACAATGGTTGTATATGTAGTTCTTGCATAAAACCATATATGTGTACCTCAATGAAGACCAAAAGTGCGCGGAATTTTGGAGCTATGTCCATCATGAACCCTGTATTGGCTGCAAACCAATCAATATCGCCTTCATTGCCAGTGTAGACGAAGATCGGTGCAGTGTGGTTTGGGCCCTGGTCCCAGTAAGTCGAGTTGATGAGGTACTTTTGGTAGAAGACACTGTAAGATTTAGGCCTGAATGTGAAGTGGTCTAGCTCCTGAGGGAAGAAATGAGTGGTGTAAGGAAGCTTGGACTCTTTCGCGGTTTTGATGGAGGATTGGGCTAGTGATTGCTGTGGTGATCTTGGGAAGAAGGTGGGCAATGAGAGCGCCGATTTCGCTGTGAACTGGATGAGAAAGAAGAGAGAAGGGAGAATCAAAGCTCGAGTCATTCTTCTCTCTACTTCTCTTCTTCTTGAATCAAGAGAGTACTTAGAGAGACAATGAGGAGTGAGCAGAAGAGGAGTGAGGGATGGAGAGAATATGGCATGTCTTGTTTCTCTGATACAGCTTTGTTTGATTCTCTCATCAGAAACTGTAGGCTGCAACTTGTTTGTTGGACTGTTCACTGGTCAAGTGACCATTAGCTTCTAATTACTCACTGCTCTGTTTAAGCAAATCTTGTGGTTTTGTGATTTCTTCTCACATTTCTTGTGGTTTTTGTTGTGATTGTGGGAAGAAAAATAGAGGTTGGATCAAGCAAGATGCATTCAATGAGTGGAAAAGGAGAGAAAATTAGTGTAGGAAAGGCGAAGGCGAAGTAAAGAAAACAGATTGTGACAGTGAAAAAGGATACGATAGTTGTTAATTAACTGAGATTGTGACCGTGAAAAAGACTTGTTGTTGATGTTATTCTTTGTACTCAATTTGTATTGCTTTGAATGATGAGTTCAAGAGTAAAAACATCTAAAAATCAGAGCATAATTTGGTCTCTTGATCAGCTAAGAGTATAGTTTTGAGGCAGATGATGCCAATTAAACCTCACGTGGACGTTACAATAATCACATGGCCCGTGATTTATGAAGAGGTTGAGTGTCTTCTTCCCAAATGCCAGCTAAGTTCGGTGCTTTTTAAAAGTCAGGATGCTTTTTTTTTTTCCAGTGGATTCTTTTTCTTTCTTTATTTTTGAACGAAATGGGCATCTATAATTGTCCTGATTTCTTAGTTTGGCTGATTCAATCGAGAGTCCACTTCTTAAGCAGAATTTGATAGTTAGAAAACCTAGCCATACAATATTGATGGATTCATTTTTAACACTTGCATGGATGACTAAAAACTTGTTCTCTTCTCATTTTCATTGGCTTAAAAAGATTTTTTTATAGAATAATTCATGGGGGAAAAAAGTAGAGTCAAAATGAACACCAATTGCAAAAGCTTGAGTCATGCTCCTCTTAGGCTTGGATTCATACCCACCATGGCTTGGTACTTTTTCAACAGGTATTAATCCAATCACATGGTGTCTTATCTCTTGGGAGTTGGGCCCTATCCCTACTCCCTTTCTTGATTAGCCCTTGCAATGAAAAGGAGAGGAGGAAAGGGGGGAGGAAAATGATTGTAGATAAGATTCCTTGGGGCCTCTCATCTTTGATTTAGGAGTTGGAAGACAAAAATATCACAGGGAAAGAAAGAGAAAGGTGTTGGATAAGATTAATACAGATTAGATGAGACGGTCAATAAATTACTTTTCTACATAATCAGTGTTGAATTATTGAATTTGATTCCATCAAATACAGTGGGAGAGAGCATTTCAAGAAAAATCTTCCCCATAATTGCACAATGTTTAATAGAGGGGAAAAAAGATAAACTACACGCCCGAAAGATTAATCTGGGGTTCTATGCCTCAATACCCTTTGAATGATAGCCAAAGTTGAGTAAAAAAGGGAACAAAAGGAGGAGGAGAAAAGAAAAGGAGAAAGAAGTGAAAGATAAGGTGTTGGCAACGGGCACACTAGAAATCAAACTTGGGCCCCTAGCGTCAGAATCTAGAAGCTTTACCAGTGTGTTGCATTGGCGTGCTAAAGAAAATCGCTGTTGCCGGGGATCGAATCTGAGTCTCTAATGTGATGGCGAGAATACTCGCCACTCTACCATAATGACCTAATACAGGTTAAGATGGTTGATCGCTCTTTAACATGGCAAAAAGAAAAAAATGCATCGAATATGTAATAGCAAGCCATCTTAACTTATCAAGCACAGAAAAGAAAAATATACAGTAACTTGTTTAAAGAGACGAAGAAGAATTAAAATGCTTCAAAACTAGTGTACTTCGGCAGATAGTTTAAGAAAAAACCCTTCTATAGGGGTTGTTTGGATGCATAGGGAAGTGAGGAAGTGGGAGGCCTCATTTCTCATTTCCATTGTTCATCAAACACCGGAAAGAAAAATAAGAAAATCTCTTTTCTTTTCCTTTTTCTTTGTACACAACCATTTACCTACTTCTAAGATGCTACAGCTAATTTTGTAGTCATGTAAATCTCATTTGTAATAAGTTGTAACTCAAACAGTTAATTTTGTGGTCATGTAAATCTCACTTACATTCTAATTACAGTTCAATTTTTTTCATAATTAATTTTTATTTTAATATTATTTTGCTGTCAACTTTGTGGTCAACTTTTGTCAGTTTCACTTCCACATTATCATTCAAACACAGGAAAAAAACATAACATTTTTCAAACCACACTTCCTAACAACATCCAAACAGTAGAAAACTTACTAATCAATTCTCAAGTTTCAAATAAAACTATTACTACTTTCTCACTTCTCACTTCCACCCCTAACCAAACAGCCCCTATATGAAAGCCCTAACAACTTCTCCTTTAAAACAACAAGGATCAACACAATTCTCGTTTAGACGGACTAACGAATTCCATTTTTTTTTTAATTAGGAATGCATTAAGTGGGTTAACTTTTGACTAAATACTAGTTGCAATATGCTATAGAGTACAGCCAAAGCATCCGTGTTACGAGTGCAAAATGGGTCAAACCCAGCCCGGCCCGGTTCAGGCCCGAGCCGAGCCGAGCCGAGCCCGCAGCCGCCCTAGTGGGCGACCCGGCACGATCCGTGTACACATATTAATCATTTTTTAGCCTACTGTAATAAAAAAATATAAACTACGTGGTACTGCTGTATGTTTCATTGAACCTTTGCCCGAAAGAGCCCTCCATACTTTCAGTGCATGGAGAGAAGGATCGAAGCCAGAGCAGACAGCATCCTGATCCCGATGTGAAGCCAAGCCCAGAGAGAGAGAGAGAGAGAGAGAGAGAGAGAGAGAGAGAGAGGAGTGCTTGACGTAGAGGAGAGATTTTAAGAACCTTTTGCACTATCATTTAATTTCAATTTCATTATTATTGTTTGTAGCAATGTGGCATAGATATCAGTGTCCTGTTGCAGAGAGGACATCACTGTTTGTAGTCTTGCTGTGTGCTTGGCCTTTGGGTGGTCAGGTCTCACTCAAGACCTGAATTTTAGGTGCATTGTCCTGCACTAGAGAAGGCTCTTTTTGAAGCTAATAGACCAACTGTTTGAGCTATAATGGACATGGAGACTCCCTCTCTCTTTTGGTCTTTTGAGTTTCATCTCAGTAGATGGTTCCCCTGGGAATACAAGAGAATTGGGTAAATTGTAGAAAATTCTTTTATGCTATCAAGAGTTTGACACTTACCTCTCTAAGCTATATGGAACTCGTTATCTTATCTCCTGAGTTTAACTTCCATTATGTTTTCCATCTCATCCATATAATTTTCTTAATTAATTCAATTATTGATTTTTTTAATTAAAATATTATTACTCTCAAATTTCCCTTAACTATCTTCTTTTCAAGAAAAACTCAAACTAAATTGAGATGATTGTGATAATAGAGAGGAGAAGGAGAAGAGGACTAGGTTATAGTGATGATGATGTTGAAGAAAAGAAAAAGGATAAGGGTGGAGATGTATAGGTAAGAGTTTAAGTTTGAACTAGAAAGGAATTTTGGTTTAGATGGTGATGGTGGAGAATATGGAGGAGGTATATGGTGGTGGCATAGAAAAAGGTAGTTGTGTTGATGGGTTTGAGGAGTAGTAGGAGGAGGAGATGATGGTGGTGATGGGTTGAGGAAGAGGAGGAAGAGATGATGGTGATGATGGGTTTGAAGATAAAATTGAGGAGAAAATGATGGCGGGTTTGAAGAGGGAGATGGTGGTGGGTTCGAGGAGGAGGACATGGTGGTAGAGGGGATAATGGTGGTAGAGGGGATAATGGTGGTGGATTTCTTAAAAAAAAATAAATTTAAATGGTTTTATGTTAAATTGAATTAATGATTTTAAAACAATTTTAAAAGTAGATAAGAAATGCAATCAAGATTAGTGGGTCGTTAACAAGGCTGAGTTGGGTCACATGACCATCATGTGACCTCTCTTAAGCGAAAATATACCAAAAGTTACACTCAGAGGGGTAAAAGACGATTTTCACAATTAGGAGTAAGTGTCAAACCCCTGAAAGTACAAGTTTTTTCTTTTTTTTTTTCAATTTACATTTTCCATTTTGATTCTTGAAGATTGGGTTTGGATTCTTAAACTGATTTTAAAATCTCGGATAATAAAATTAAAGAATGAGATTGGATATTCAACATTGAAATGACATGCTTCTGATTCTTTGCTTCTTGTTTTGGTTGGTGCAAAAGAATCTAGATTCGGGAAATATCATTATCATTTGTTCGTAGAAAATGTAAGTAGAGCTTCATTTCTTTGTATTTTACCTTTTTATATGTAATTTTGATCTTAGTGGATCCACTAACTACAAACATATGATTTCGGTTCTTGGTTTTCTAATTTCAAATGCCAAACAACTCAGGGAATGGAATTTGAAACTTGTTTCTGGGGGAGAGAGTCTAAAATATTGTTGGTAGAGTTTTTTAACTCATTTGAGAAGATAACCCAGAGTTTGAAGTTCAATAGCGTGCCCAAGACTTGAAGAAGACAAAGCATTGCTGAAGACAGAGGGCCGGTCGACCACCCGGTCGATCAGCTATGCACTGACGTGCACACAGGGAGGAAAAGGTATGTATCGGTCGGGCGCTTGATTGTTCGCCTATAAGAGCAGCACAAGCCCAGGTGGGGCTGACCAGAATGACGGATTGCGCGACTGAATAACTAGCGGTCGATGCTCGGTCGACCTCAACGTGGGTTGGTCGACCGCCCGGTCGACCGATAGGCGGGTCTGGGCTGATTCCCAGTTAAATTTTGGATTCATTTTTTTGATCCGAATTCAGATCTATTGGTTTTTTTTCTTCGTGAATTCTATGATTATATAAAGAGGGGTATTGTCCCCTATTGATTGTAACTTAAATTGGTGATTTTGAATAAAATCTCTCTCCCCTGGTGCCCCCGAGGATGTAGGCAATTGTTGAACCTCGTTAAGTTTTTATTTTCTCGCGATCTTTCTCATTTGTTTTGTTCTTGCTTTTTCGTGATTATTCTTCGACATACTCTGGTGTTTGTTTTGGACTTTTGGAAGGTCCTAACAAGTGGTACCAGAGCTTTCTGGGTTCATTGGGCATTCATTCGGGTGGAGTAGATCGCTTTAGAAACTCGTCGATGGTTTCGTTTATAGGTAAATATTCATTATTATCTATTTAGATCTGTTTTCATTAATTATTTCTGCATTACTTTGTTGGATTTGCTGGAAGAGATGGCCGGTAATAGTCAACCCACGTTGAAAATTGTGAATATTCATCAGTTAAAGATTACATTGTGAAGTTTGATAGCATGAACAATTTTGATATGTGGAGATGCGAGGTGAGGGATACACTGATGGTATCAAACCTCAAAGATGCTCTACTTTTGAAGAAAAAGCTGGAAGAGACTTCTGAGAAGGACTTGGATAAGATGAATAGAGCAACGTATGACGTCATAAGATCTTGTTAACATAAGATATCAAATATCATGTGATGACTGAGACTTCAGCGAAGAAGACTTGGGAGATCCTAGAGGGAAAATATTTGACCAAGAGCATAGAGAATCACTTGCACCTGAAAAGGAGGCTTTATCGCTTCTAATTAAAGAAGGGAATCTAGATCGGTGAACATATAAATAATTACACAAAGTTTCTTGTGGACTTAGCAAACGTAGATGAGGTGATCAAAGATGAGGACAAGATGTTGATTCTTTTGAGTTCTCTTCCTAGCGAGGACTACGCGATCTTTATTTTCACCCTAATCAACAGTAAACAATTTTTTAGCGATAACGAAGTTTCTTCTGCTCTTGTAAATCATGAATTAAGAAGAAAGGACAAATAATTTTTCAACAGTACATCGGTAGAATCTTTAACGATAAAGGCAGGAGTTTAGTAGAAAGGGCAAAGATAATCATGGAAGATCAAAGTCCAGAGCCAGTTTCAGAGATATAAAGAAGAATCAGTGTGCTTTCTACAAAGAGATAGGGGCACTGGAAGGTTGATTGCCTAAAGATCAAGGCTAAGAAGAAGGAGATGAAGCCCAAGGCAAATCCCGCACATGTGGTCGTACACAAGCTGGTGGTACTTCACAGGCAAATGGATCAGATTCGTACTTGTCGATATTCTCGTTATCAGTCACTACTCCTATTGTTTGCTACTCAGGTGATCTGAGTGGATATTGGATACGGGTGCTACTTATCATGGCTGTCCCAATAGGAATTAGTTTTCTAGCTTCGAGAAGTTAGATGGTTGTTTTGTGGTCATGGATAATGATCGTCCATGCAATATGGAAGGGATAGATACACTCCTTGTCAAGATATTCTTGGGATGGTACCAGAACTGAAGGAAGTGAGGTATGTACCTCAATTGAAGAAAAATCCTATCTCAGTTGGTGCTTTGAAAGCATTAGGTTTAGAGATATCTAATAGAGAATGTGTTCTCAAGATGCTTAGAGGCTCGATGGTTGTATTGAAGGGCGTCCGACATAAAAAATTCTATACTTGAAAGCTAATATGGTTATAGGACAAGTGGCGATTTATTAGTTCAGATGATGATTGTACCCAGGTATGGCACATGTAATATCCTCAATGGATAATATCCCAAAATAATAATAATAATAGTAGTAATAATATTGATATAAAAAAAAAAAGCAAAGACACATTTTTTATATCAATATTATTACTATTATTATTATGGGGTATTATCCATTGAGGATATTACATCACATGAGGCTTGGACATACTGGTGAAAAGTCTTTGCAAGCTCTAACAAAATAAGGTTTGTTGATGGGTACCAAGACTTGCAAATTGAAATTTTGTGAGCATTACGTGAACGGCAAAAAGCCCAAGGTGAAATGCGGCACCGCGATTCATCGCACTGAGGGGATTCTTCACTATGTTCACACGGATATTTGGGGACCTACAAGACGGCATCTATTAAAGGTAACTACTATTTTGTGTCATTTATTGATGATTTATCTATACGATATTGGGTATATACCATGAGTCACAAATGGAAAGTCCTACAGTTATTTGTGGAGTGGAAAAGAAACATGGAGAAGAATATGAGAAGGAAGATCAAAGTATTCCATTCAGACAATAGTGGTGAGTACATTGGCGACCTTTCCTACAGCTATGCCATTATGAGGGCATAAAGAGGCAATTCTCAGTTAGAGAGACACTGTAATAGAATGGGTTGGCCGAAAGGATGAACATGTCCTTACTGGAGAAGGATCGTTGTATGTTATCCAATGCCAGATTATCAAAATCTTTTAGGTTGGGTATTTGTGTATGCTTGTCATCTTATCCACAGGTTGCCTTCATCTGCGATAGGAAGTAAAACTCCTTTGGAAGTTTGATCAGGAAAAGTTGCTCAAGACTAAGACTCGCTTAAGATATTTAGTTGTCCGACCTATTACTATATCAAGGAACACAAGTTGAGCCCGAGAGAGAGAAAAGGTGTGTTCATGGGTTTCAAGAAAGATGTGAAAGGCTACAAGATTTAGCATCCAAAAAAAAGATCATCTTGAGTAGAAATGTCACATTTGATGAGATTTCAATGGTGAAGCATACGTATTCTCAGTGGGTGAAGAGTGAGAAGACCTATAGGATATAGCAGTATGTGGAGAGTAGTGCTACTCCACCATCTCCAGATAGCTCAATATCATTAGAGATCACACCTGAGACGACATAGGGTGATGATCATATAGTTGATAATGATGATGATCAAGGACATGTTATGAATGATGTCCAAAATTTTATTATAGTTGGAAGAGCTTGAAGAAATTCACGTAAGCCTAGTTGGCTCACTACAAATATGATTATGACATATGCTCTTTCGGTCGTTGAGGAGGTGATCTCGTTTACATATAGGGAAACTGAATAAGTTCAGAGTCCAAGATGTGAAAGGATGCTATGATGGAAGAGATGAACTCTCTTCATAAGAATGACATTTAAGAATTGACAGAATTGCCAAAAAGAAAGAAGGTTATCAGCTGTAAGTGGGTGTTTGTAAAGAAATAAGGATTTCTGGATGGTTATATTGTACGCTAGGCCAGATTAGTACCTAAAGGTTATGCGCAGCGAGAATGCATTGACTACAACGAGGTATCACTCGTAAAGCACTCATCTATTATAATATTATTGGCATTAGTGATACAATACGAGTTGGAGCTTGATCAACTCGTTATGAAAATCGCCTCTCCATGGCGATCTTGATGAGGAGATCTTTATGGCTTAGCCTATGGGGTTCAAGACTGTAGGAAAAGAAAATATGGTGTGAAAGTTAAAGAAATCACTTTATGAACTAAAACATTCACCAAGGCAGTGGTATAAGTGTTTCGACAGCTTCATGAGAGACAAGAGATACACAAGAAGTTATTATGACCCATGTGTTTATTACAACAAGCTATAGAATGGAGAGTATATTTATCTACTATTTTATATAGAAGATATGCTTATTATTTCTAGGAGTAGATCTGCTATTGATAAATTGAAGAAACAATTGTACGCGTCGGAAAAATCACAATTGTAAAATTCTTTTAATTGAATAGAAGATTACAACGGATACAATCCGATTACAAAAGAGAGGAAATCTCTTTATTGATTCTCCTCTTTATTTAAAGCTGGGTTCTTCATGTAGCGGTGGAGAGTGAGTCTTGTTCTCCGTTGACTAGCCGAACGTCAAGTTTCTCTTGTGGATCCTCTCTTTGGATCTACTGATAGAGTAGCACGACTCCTATCAGTAATGGAATCTCAAAGAAATTTGAACTTGAACTCAATAAGTTAACAAAAAGAGTTGAACTTTTCCCAGGCTACAAGAGCTTCAAGGCCAAACTCTGTTGAGGTAGCTCTCCCCCTTGCCTATGGCTTCTTGAATTCCTCCATTAGGACTCTCATCGTCAGTCCCTTTTTTTAGAGGTCCCCTTCCAGAGCCTCTCCTCCATGTTCCCCCCTCTCTAGCTATTCATAGCTATTTATAGAGAAATTGAGGTGTAACCAACCCCTTTAATCTCTTCATCATGGGAGGAGTGTAACCAACTCCTTAAATCTCTCCATAATGGAAAGTTATTCCCCATTATGTGGAGAGAAAATGGGATGTAACTGACCAAGTTTGTAGCTGTCAGTTATAGCAGAAATACGGGTCTCGTGCTGGACGCAGACTTTACTTTAATGTTGAGATGCGGAGCTCACAGGCTTGCGTCTGTGTTAGAACGCGGAGCTGCTCAGGCTCGCGTTTGAGTTGAAACGCGACCTCCGCTTCTGACGACCTCTGCGTCTGACAAAGGATGTGGGTCCGTGTCTGGCGACCTCCGCGTCAGAGGCTGGAACGTGGGGTCCGCATCTGGCATTGGAACGCGACCTCCGCGTCAGAGGCTGGAACGCGGGGTCCGCGTCTAGGAGATTCGCGTCTAAGGCTTTGTCCGTAGTAATTTTTTGATAGCCTACATGTAACGGCCCCAGATTCTAATCAACAAGATTAGGCCTACAATACATCATATTCCACTATCATTAAGTTGAGGAAAAATTTTGGCAGCATCATCCTTAAAATTTCTGAAATTCTCACTAACAATACTCAAAATTTCGGCTCGAAGGCCTACTTATATCCCCAAATAGTTTCGGCACACCCGGCCTACTTATATATCACCAAATAGTTTCGGCACATCCGGCCTACTTATATATCACATAATCCAATCCTTAACTACTACATATATCATGACTGAGTTCTTTCCATTATAGACATAGCCTTTACATCACATTACAAGAGTTCCATCCCAACAGTTTATATTTCCATATTTTGCCATCGATCCAAAATTTCAAGGTATACATACCCAAGGGAATACACAACCCAGAACATAATATTACATACAAGACAAAGGTCCCAACTGTTACAAGGATAAAATATACATCAAGTACAACTTAACAGTTTCTTCAATAAAGGCTTCCATAGGGTCTAACCTACACATATAATACCATATAGCAAACCAAAATGATGCAACAATAAGTAAACCATCCATAACTTAGCCTTTCCATTAGAGGGGTCCCTTACCTTTATCCAAACCTGAAAAGATGTAAAGGAAATCCAATGAGCTCGACAGCTCAATGAGTAACCCATATCATAGGGAATTATCATAATGATTTCACAAGATAATCAACTTAGAAGAAGTAATATAGGATGAGTCTTATACACGACAGTTTGTACAAGTTGCATTATTCATTCTAAGCTCCATACAAATATGGTCTACATGCCTACATTACCAAAGGTTGCATCTAGCAATATTCCGATACAAAGATATAATGTATGCACATGTGTAATGTTTTCACGAGTGAGTTCACTCGCATCAACTAGGTTCGTTGTATGCATAAAGTGATAACTTAATTTAACACAAGCATTAACATACATAAATGCAACTTAACAGTCAAATATAAATATCATTCAGTCCAAATGAATTTCCCCGTCTTCCACCTCCTACCGGCTCCCGCACGGCCCCTTCCTCCTTATATATATAATACATGTATATGTATATAAGTTTCCCCGTCTTCCCCCCTCCTACCGGCTCCCGCACGGCCCCTTCCTCCTTATATATATATATAAATATAGATATCAATTCCCCGTCTTCCCCCCTCCACCGGCTCCCGCACGGCCCCTTCCTCCTTAACACAAAATACATCATGCAATGGTAATATACAATATGCACAACAAGTAATTGCAATCAATTTACGCGTCATGTCCGAAATAGTATGCAACAATAAAAGAAAGCATAGATGTATCTGGGATTCACCACACATCATAAGAACATCACAACCACATCACCTTTATTTTATATGAACATATGCATTATTCCATCATTTACCAATACTTAACAACATATTGCATTCCACATCTAGTTAATATAGCATCACCATTACTATTGCAACACCCATTAAATCCATTTTAACCTAAGCAAATTTTTCCAAACAGCGAATCATATAGGCTAAGTACCCTTATTTAAGTTTACATAGTGAGCTAAACATGTATATTACATATTTATATTGTCACAACATGATGTATGGGCATGAAGACTAGGTAAAACTCTTTAAATTTTCATCTAGTATGAAGATGTCACAAAACAGTAGCCACTACCCAAGAATAGAGATTTCTACTCTTGAGAATCATATACCAAATTTATAATTATATATTTTCAACTTTGGATCAAGGATTTTAACCCTAGGAATTAGGTTTACTCACCAAGTTACCAAACTCTGGAACAGAGGATTGTGCGACAAGAAAAGGCTGATTTAGGTTGCTGGAACTTCCTCTACGACCCGCCAGGAAGCTCCTCCTCCAAAATCAGTCCTCCTCTCCCTGGAATTGCCGCGGATTCCCAAATTTTGCCGCGGCTCCGCGGCAAACTGGAAGGCTCCCGTGTTCAGTCGCGGCTCTGCTAACTGTGATCCAGAGCCCTAGCCTTTCCTCCCGCAGATTTTCCTTCAGAGTTGTAAGGAACAGAGATTTGAGCTAGAAGAGTGTACCTTAGTTTCAACTCTTGGATTTCTATGGATGAGGTGAGATGGGGGAATTTTTGGCTTCAATTCTCTTCACAAAAGCAAGGGAAATTTCAGGATTTGAGAGAAATTTTTCTCCAGAATTTTTGAGTGAAGAAGATGAAGAGGTAGCTTGGTCAACCTCTTGGAAATGCAAGACTTAGGTGGTGCATCCTCATGATGCCACAAGGCCAAAGCTCTCCCACAAGGTGCCACATGGAAGCCCAATTTCCCAAGGTCATTAGCCCACCTAATCCTTCCTTTTAATACACACTTATCTCTAAAAGGTTATTAGGATAAGTATGATGATTACATAATATTAGCCCATTTAATTTTCCCCCTAATACATACTTACCACTAAAAAGTTATTAGGATAAGCTTGGCGATTAAGGGGATATGATGGATTAGGTTACACTTTCTTTTATCATTTCCTAAGTCATAATTTGTCCAACATATATGCACATGAGCCTACATGTTAAACATTTTGGTCACCCCAAAAAGAAAATCAAATAACTAAATAAAACATTGAAAAGGGGAGTGGGTCTATAAATTAAATTAAGTTTAATTTTGTTGACATAAAATTATGGGGGGTGACTACTACTATATATAATGCTTTATTCAATTTTCTTAATATTTAAAGTGAGGAGAAATCATATATATAAAAATTTTGGTTGTTACATTCTCCCCTCCTAAAAGAGAGCTTCGTCCCCGAAGCCTGGCGTACCTTGGAAAAGTTGCGGGTAGTTCTGCATCATTTCTTCCTCTGATTCCCAGGTAGCTTCCTCAATTTCTTTACTCCTCCATAAAACCTTCACTAAAGGGATTGCCTTGTTTCGCAGTTGTTTCTCCTTCCTGTCTAGGATTTGAACAGGCTCCACAGTACATGACAAGTCGTCCTGGAGCTGCAGTGGTGAGTATTTAAGGACATGGCTCGGATCTGGCACATATTCAATGGTAACTCAATGATAACAAGTAGAAGAGTTCACAAACAAAATACTGATTTCATTTATGCATAAAGCGTTTTCATAGCAACATATACATTAGCATGGCTGCATTCATCCAAACATACCAATGCAGTCAAAAAGGGATACAGGTTCATACATGTAACTATTGGTGACCACTTTCTTTACAAAAAAAAAAAAAAAATATATATAAACTCATGTAAATCGACATTCCTTTACTTCAAAAGAACAAAAACGACAAAAACAAAAATGTCACCCAACTAAACACCTATCAAGGGGTGATGTTGGACCCCGAGGAGCTCTCCTCCTGGTCTTCCCTCACAGGTTCCTCTTCTGGATCCTCGTCTTCTATTGGCTCTTCTTCTACCGGCTCTTCTTCTCCGGGTCCCTCTTCCATTGGTTCTTCTTCTACTGGTTCTTCTTCCATTGGTCCTTCTTTCACTGGTTCTTCTTCCACTTCCTCCACTATAGTATCCAAATCACATCCCCAATCTTCATTATCATCGTACAGGTCCATATCTTCCACCCAGCAAGAATTCCACCAAATACCCCCAACGAAAATCCTTCCGTCAAGGTTCACCTCCTCATTGGGTAGAACTCCCAAGTCCTCAGCTACTGGTGCATCTCTAATGGCACTTTCTGCCTCATTAATGTCATCTGTCTCATCTTGCCCCATGTGAATCTCTGCATTTAAATTATCTGGGGAACTTTTAAGAATGACCTTTGGATCGGTCTCGTCAGATTCAAACTCCCAGTCCATTGAATCCGCTATCCAGCTCAAACTTTCTGACTCCGGACCGTCCGACGATGATCCAGACATCTCAGAATCTCCCATCTGTAGAGGCAAGACATTTATATTAGCTGATGTGCTTTTCAATTCTCCCCAAAGCAATAATTTGCATGAATATAAAATCAAGATATGATAGTAATTCACCACTTATATGATCATGCCGATCTATCATAAATTTCTCTTATGTATAACTGTCCTACATTAGGTTTTGACCCCGACTTATGTGATATTTTGATTGTTCTCCTTTTCCGGTGTCCCATAACACTGAAATTTCTTACAGAAGGGCCCGCACCCCTTGCAAGATCCATTTGAACTAGGGTATGCGGGTACCCACATTCAAATGTGGAGAACAGTTAAATATCCTACATTTCAGGGCCAAATACTCTAAACTATACCACCATCCTCATATCCCACTTCTAACTCACTCTAGTACACCTATTCATGACTCCATAGTCAGTCGTACATACTACATCTATCTAAGCTAACCTTGCCTAAACCATGCTCTGATACCAATTGTAACGGCCCCAGATTCTAATCAACAAGATTAGGCCTACAATACATCATATTCCACTATCATTAAGTTGAGGAAAAATTTTGGCAGCATCATCCTTAAAATTTCTGAAATTCTCACTAACAATACTCAAAATTTCGGCTCGAAGGCCTACTTATATCCCCAAATAGTTTCGGCACACCCGGCCTACTTATATATCACCAAATAGTTTCGGCACATCCGGCCTACTTATATATCACATAATCCAATCCTTAACTACTACATATATCATGACTGAGTTCTTTCCATTATAGACATAGCCTTTACATCACATTACAAGAGTTCCATCCCAACAGTTTATATTTCCATATTTTGCCATCGATCCAAAATTTCAAGGTATACATACCCAAGGGAATACACAACCCAGAACATAATATTACATACAAGACAAAGGTCCCAACTGTTACAAGGATAAAATATACATCAAGTACAACTTAACAGTTTCTTCAATAAAGGCTTCCATAGGGTCTAACCTACACATATAATACCATATAGCAAACCAAAATGATGCAACAATAAGTAAACCATCCATAACTTAGCCTTTCCATTAGAGGGGTCCCTTACCTTTATCCAAACCTGAAAAGATGTAAAGGAAATCCAATGAGCTCGACAGCTCAATGAGTAACCCATATCATAGGGAATTATCATAATGATTTCACAAGATAATCAACTTAGAAGAAGTAATATAGGATGAGTCTTATACACGACAGTTTGTACAAGTTGCATTATTCATTCTAAGCTCCATACAAATATGGTCTACATGCCTACATTACCAAAGGTTGCATCTAGCAATATTCCGATACAAAGATATAATGTATGCACATGTGTAATGTTTTCACGAGTGAGTTCACTCGCATCAACTAGGTTCGTTGTATGCATAAAGTGATAACTTAATTTAACACAAGCATTAACATACATAAATGCAACTTAACAGTCAAATATAAATATCATTCAGTCCAAATGAATTTCCCCGTCTTCCACCTCCTACCGGCTCCCGCACGGCCCCTTCCTCCTTATATATATAATACATGTATATGTATATAAGTTTCCCCGTCTTCCCCCCTCCTACCGGCTCCCGCACGGCCCCTTCCTCCTTATATATATATATAAATATAGATATCAATTCCCCGTCTTCCCCCTCCACCGGCTCCCGCACGGCCCCTTCCTCCTTAACACAAAATACATCATGCAATGGTAATATACAATATGCACAACAAGTAATTGCAATCAATTTACGCGTCATGTCCGAAATAGTATGCAACAATGAAAGAAAGCATAGATGTATCTGGGATTCACCACACATCATAAGAACATCACAACCACATCACCTTTATTTTATATGAACATATGCATTATTCCATCATTTACCAATACTTAACAACATATTGCATTCCACATCTAGTTAATATAGCATCACCATTACTATTGCAACACCCATTAAATCCATTTTAACCTAAGCAAATTTTTCCAAACAGCGAATCATATAGGCTAAGTACCCTTATTTAAGTTTACATAGTGAGCTAAACATGTATATTACATATTTATATTGTCACAACATGATGTATGGGCATGAAGACTAGGTAAAACTCTTTAAATTTTCATCTAGTATGAAGATGTCACAAAAACAGTAGCCACTACCCAAGAATAGAGATTTCTACTCTTGAGAATCATATACCAAATTTATAATTATATATTTTCAACTTTGGATCAAGGATTTTAACCCTAGGAATTAGGTTTACTCACCAAGTTACCAAACTCTGGAACAGAGGATTGTGCGACAAGAAAAGGCTGATTTAGGTTGCTGGAACTTCCTCTACGACCCGCCAGGAAGCTCCTCCTCCAAAATCAGTCCTCCTCTCCCTGGAATTGCCGCGGATTCCCAAATTTTGCCGCGGCTCCGCGGCAAACTGGAAGGCTCCCGTGTTCAGTCGCGGCTCTGCTAACTGTGATCCAGAGCCCTAGCCTTTCCTCCCGCAGATTTTCCTTCAGAGTTGTAAGGAACAGAGATTTGAGCTAGAAGAGTGTACCTTAGTTTCAACTCTTGGATTTCTATGGATGAGGTGAGATGGGGGAATTTTTGGCTTCAATTCTCTTCACAAAAGCAAGGGAAATTTCAGGATTTGAGAGAAATTTTTCTCCAGAATTTTTGAGTGAAGAAGATGAAGAGGTAGCTTGGTCAACCTCTTGGAAATGCAAGACTTAGGTGGTGCATCCTCATGATGCCACAAGGCCAAAGCTCTCCCACAAGGTGCCACATGGAAGCCCAATTTCCCAAGGTCATTAGCCCACCTAATCCTTCCTTTTAATACACACTTATCTCTAAAAGGTTATTAGGATAAGTATGATGATTACATAATATTAGCCCATTTAATTTTCCCCCTAATACATACTTACCACTAAAAAGTTATTAGGATAAGCTTGGCGATTAAGGGGATATGATGGATTAGGTTACACTTTCTTTTATCATTTCCTAAGTCATAATTTGTCCAACATATATGCACATGAGCCTACATGTTAAACATTTTGGTCACCCCAAAAAGAAAATCAAATAACTAAATAAAACATTGAAAAGGGGAGTGGGTCTATAAATTAAATTAAGTTTAATTTTGTTGACATAAAATTATGGGGGGTGACTACTACTATATATAATGCTTTATTCAATTTTCTTAATATTTAAAGTGAGGAGAAATCATATATATAAAAATTTTGGTTGTTACACTACAGAACCCCCTCCAAAGTTTTCGAAACTTCGCGGTTGACTGAGACAGAATTCGAAATACTTTGAACTTTAGTTGAATGTAGGCTTCCTGTAATCGGACTGGCATTCTTCTGCGAGGCAGTCTTCTGTGGTGCCCTGAGCTCGACCCTGTCTGGATGGTGAACTTCATGAGTGTACTGTTGAACTTCTTGAAGCCTCCAGGAAAGATCATCACAAGTGTCTTAGAAACTCAGTCTAGCACTTGTTATGAGCATTGGTTTGCTTGGTATACTTTTAAGCTGGTGGAGTTGTCAATTGTTCTTACCAGTGTACTATTGAACTGATTGCAGAAGTAGAGACATACTCTTTGTATTTGAAGAGGGAGGATACAGTTCTCACAGATGCGATTCTGGCACACTGATCAAGTGGAGACGCGAACTTCACCAAAATTGAGACGCGACTCTAAATTGTTGTAGAGACGTGCTTTTCAATTGCTGTAGAGACGCGGCTCTCAATTGCTGTAAAGACACGGCTCTCACTTGTTGTAGAGACGCAGCCTTTACTTGCTGTTGAGACGCGACTCTTAAGTTCGTTGAGACGTGGCTCTATGCTTGAGACACGAAGGTCACGCTCAAAGATTCTTTGAAAGATTTTTAATTGCCAGAGGTGTGATAATAACTTAGCAAATTAAATAACTCTACTGGGAGAATTTGAGAAGGTTACTGTCAGAGGTGTAATGTTAACTTGACAGTGAGATCTGAACTTGTGTTTTGAACAAGTTTTGTGGACTTGCTATTCTATTAATGAGAATAACAAGTGAAATTTGATCCGCTGGGGATTATGCCAGAGTCTATCGTCAGAGGATTAGTGTTAACATGACTAGAACTCTGCTGGGAATGAAAGTTTGCTGTCAGAGGTGTGATATTAACATAACAATGATTGATTTTACGATCTACGCAATTTAAGTGGATCTGTCATTCTGTTGAAGAGAATGACAAGTGGAATTGGATTTGTTGAAGATCCATAGAGATTTTTACCGTCAGAGGTGTAATGTTAACGTGACGGGTTTGGGTTTACAATTTGAGCAAATTGAATTGTCAGAGGTGTGATATTAACTTGACAAAGATTTGTGCTAGAGGTGTGATATTAACTTAGCACCACGAAAGTCTCATTTTCATTAAGAAAATTTAAAGAAGATCATTGTCATAGGTGTAATGTTAACTTAACAATAAAATGCATACTAGAAGTGTGATGTTTACTTGACCGGGATTTGTCTACTGTTAGAGGTGTGATTTTGAACATAACAGTATTTTGAGTGGACTTGTCATTCTATTGAAGAGAATTGACAAGTTAAAATTTTGGTCAGAGGTATGATGTTAACTTGACCGGGATTTGTCTACTGTTAGAGGTGTGATTTTGAACATAACAGTATTTTGAGTGGACTTGTCATTCTATTGAAGAGAATTGACAAGTTGAAATTTTACCCCCAGGGAAACATCAAAGTCTTTCTGTCAAAGATGTGATATTAACGTGACAGGTTTGATTTGTAATTTATTCCACCGAGAAAATTGAGAGAAATCACTGTTAGAGGTTTAATGTTAACTTAACAGTGAATATGCCAGAGGAATAATGTTAACTTGACATGTTTGATCTGTGATTATTTCACTGGGAAAATAGTCACAGGCTTTTGTGGTCCTACCATTCCATGGATGGGAATTGGTAAGGAATTTTGGAGTGATTTTAACTTAACGGATCAGATTGAATCTTGTCAGAGGTGTGATATTAACTTGACAAGGATGTGAGTTAGAGGTGTATTGTTAACTTTGCTCCATAAGAACTTCGGTTTCATTGGGGAGACTGAAGATATCACTGTCATAGGTGGTGTTAAACTTGACAGTGGAGGTAATGCTAGAGGTGTGATGTTAAACTTAGCATTGGTCATCTCGACTCCGATACGGAAGTTCGAGGGAAAATCATTGTCATAGGTGTATTGTTAAACTTAACAATGAATTGGATGCTAGAGGTGTGATGTTAAACTTAGCATCACTCATCTCAACTTCGATATGAAAGCATGAGGAAAAGTGACCGTCAGAGGTTTAATATTGAACTTGGCAGCAACTTAATCACTGTTAGAGGTGTAGTATTAACATAACAGTAGTTTGTCAGAGGTGTAATGTTAACATGACAGTAGTTGGTTTGCGATATGAGCAATTTTGAGAACTTGTCATTCTATTGATGAGAATTGACAAGTGAAGTTTGGAATGTCAGAGGTGTAGTATTAACTTGACAATTTGGTTGATTTGTGACTCCATGTAGAGGAGCGACAAGTGAAGCTTGTACTCGCTGGGGAGTATTGAAACTGTCCATTGTCAGAGGTTTGATATTAACTTGACAATGATTGTATTTGTGGACCTACCACTCTATGGAAGAGAATTGGTAGGAGATTTTGGAGGAGAGGATGGGACCAAGGCCTTCAAGGTTTTTAGCAAACCTTCTACTCAGGCTCGTGTTTCTACGTTTGAGAAAGGACACGAGGTCCGCTTCTGGCGATCTCCGCGTCTGACTAAGAAAGGACGCGAGGTCTGCGTCTGGCGACCTCCGCGTCTGACATTAGAACGCGAGCTCTGCGTCTGGCGACCTCCGCGTTTGACTGAGAAAGGACGCGAGGTCCGCGTCTGGCGACCTCCGCGTCTGACATTGGAACGTGAGGTCTGCGTCACTTGGAGGAGTTTGAGTTTGAAGCCTTACAGGCTAAAAACTGACAGCTCAGTCATCTGAAAGTTGCAGTGACAATCAAAGAGCACCGCCGAGATGAACTGCTCGCAATGGCACTCGAACCCATGGGATGAGAGCTTCTCAGTTCATATTTGAACATGGCCTCTTGGGGCTGAACGCGAACCTCGCGTTTCTGAAGTGAAACGCGATGATATCATTCTGGCGCAGCCTCCTGCTGAACGCGTGTCTTGCGCTTTTAAATAGAAACGCGAAGGTCATCCTTAAACACTATCAGCGACTCTCGCATTTTAAAAATGAAACGCTAAGGTCATGTCCTGGTGCGGCCTTAGGCTGAACGTGGGTAGCGCGTTCTCGCGTTTTGGCACAGCTTGAGGGAGGACGCAAACTTCACATTTTGGCGCCGAAACGCGTAGCTCGTGAACGCGAGCATCGCGTTTTGTTACAGAAATGCGGGGCTGAAAGCGAACTTCGCGTTTGGTGCTGAAACACGAGGGTGAAAGCGAGCTCTGTTTGCTGATGGTGAATTTGACGTCTTTGTCGACGAGCAGCAATCCGTTTGGCTTGCAGGAGTTGATGCGAACCCCCTGCAAATTGAGTTTGCTGAGCCTTGGGAGGAGTTTTACGGCGAGATTTGCCTTCATCATCATTGGCCTCGCGGGTCTCATAGGAGACATTGATGCGGGCCACATATGCTGTTGCAACCACTCCTGTCTGCTGACGATGAGTGCAACGCCTTCGCAGTCTCTCGGCATTCCGATTGAGTCGCCGAGGTTGTTGAGAACCCCCGACATCCGGAACTGAAAGTGCCTTGATAAAAGGATGGAGGGGAGATTGGTCTCTATTGCCATCTTAACCGTAGGTCATGGTGCGGGTCTCTGAAGAGACGTTAGGGCTGACCACGTTGTCACCACGGGAGACTCCCGACGCTTTGGGGGAGTTCAACTTCTCTTGACTGTGAATCCAAACATCCGACGTCGGCTTGCGCAACTACTTTCTCGTTGGTTGAGAAAGATCATTGTCCCCAGCGGAATCGCCATCTTTTGTACGCGTCGGAAAAATCACAATTATAAAATTCTTTTAATTGAATAGATTACAACGGATACAATCCGATTACAAAAGAGAGGGAATCTCTTTATTGATTCTCCTCTTTATTTAAAGCTGGGTTCTTCATGTGGCGGTGGAGAGTGAGTCTTGTTCTCCGTTGACTAGCCGAACGTCAAGTTACTCTTGTGGATCCTCTCTTTGGATCTACTGATGGAGTAGCACAGCTCCTATCAGTAATAGAATCTCAAAGAGATTTGAACTTGAACTCAACAAGTTAACAAAAAGAGTTAAACTTTTCCCAGGCTACAAGATCTTCAAGGCCAAACTCTGTTGAGGTAGCTCTCCCCTTTGCCTATGGCTTCTTGAATTCCTCCACCAGGACTCTCATCGTCAGTCCTTTTTTTTTAGAGGTCCCCTTCCAGATCCTCTCCTCCAGGTTCCCTCCCTCTCTAGCTATTCATAGTTATTTATAGAGGAATTGAGGTGTAACCAACCCCTTTAATCTCTCCATCATGGGAGGAGTGTAACCAACTCCTTAAATCTCTCCATAATGGGAAGTTATTCCCCATTATGTGGAGAGAAAATGGGGTGTAACTGACCAAGTTTGTAGCTGTCAGTTATAGTAGAAATGCGGGTCTCGTGCTGGACGCGGACTTTACTTTGATGTTGAGACGCGGAGCTCACAGGCTCGCGTCTGTGTTAGAACGCGGAGCTGCTCAGGCTCGCGTTTGAGTTGAAACGCGACCTCCGTGTCTGACGACCTCTGCGTCTGACAAAGGATGTGAGGTCCGCGTCTGGCGACCTCCGCGTCAGAGGCTGGAACGTGGGGTCCGCATCTGGCATTGGAACGCGACCTCCGCGTCAGAGGCTGGAATGCGGGGTCCGCGTATAGGAGATTCGCGTCTAAGGTTTTGTCCGTAGTAATTTTTTGATAGTCTACAACAGTTGTCTTTCAAATTTGAGATGAATAATCTTAGTGAAGTAAAGAAGGTGCTAGGAATGAAGATTGAGAGAAATCAGAAAAGTGACAAGGTTTGCTTGACATAAAAGGAGCATTTACAAAAGGTACTTCAGAAGTTCAGCATCAATGACGATACAAAGTCTATAAGTACATCATTGGCCCATCACTTCAACTTAAAAGCTACTATATCTCCTACTATAGTTGAAGAGCATGAGTATACGTCTCGCGTACCCTATGCCAATGCACGCTACTAGAAAGTATGTCAAATTGTGTCAAATGTTTGCGTCAAAAATAGACATATTGCGTCGAATTTTTACAGCATGCGTCAATTTTTTTGCGTCGAAAAAGGTCGACGCAAAAGTTCTCGACGCAAAAGTTGCGTCGAAAATTCGTCGCAATTTCTAAATATTGCGTCAAATTTTTGTCGCAATATTTTTTCTGTAAATTGTGTGAAAATTAACTATTGCATCGAATTTTTGACGCAATATTTACAATTTGCGGATAAATTCACTGCAAATTGTAAAATAAAATAAATTTTACAAATTTGAATTTTGTAATTTGCGGCGAAAATTCGCCGCAATTAGTAAAATAAAATAAAATTAAAAAAATGAATGTTACAATTTGTGTCGCATTTTCGCCGCAAATTATAAAATAAATTAAATTTAAAAAATAAATGTTGCGTCAAAAATATATTTGACGCAATCTGTCAGCTTCTAGATCTGCGCAAAATTTGACAATTTTTTGTTTAAAAATACACTGATGTCGTGTAATTGCATCGAAAATTTATGTTTTCGATGCAATTTGAGATCTGATTCTAGTGTTATGGAGATTTTGAAACTTTTTGGTGTAAAAATACAATCTGCGTTAATAAATTACGTCGAATTTGTGTTTTTCGACGCAATTATGGGTCATATATTGCGTCGAAAAACAAATTCGATGCAAAATTTTGATATATTTTTTAAAACTGTAGCACATAACCTACAGATATATACACATACATTTTAATAATGAATTTATATATAAACAACCATTATCAATCACAACCAATTCAATATAATCTCACCGAATAATACCAATGTCACAAAATAATACAAATCTCACAAATTCATGTTTTCTCACCAAATAACACCAATATTTAAAAACCTCACAAATCCAAGTAATTTCACAAATCTCATAAAATATAAGTAATATAAATCACAATCATATCACAATATCTCACCTAAGTCTCGCTTTTGTCCCCGTCAGCAGTGTTGTCGCCCCCGCTGCTAGGTTGCCCGGTGTTTTATTGACTCACTATAAACTGGGCCATGAACAGCTGCATCTCTCTCTGAGCAGCCTCCAAACTGGTGATGCTTTATCGGTCGGCCTCCGATTGCTGCCTCAGGCCTCAGACTCCTGCCTCATGGCCTGAATCTGTTGCTCAAGCTGGGCGGTGTAGGCATCCCTCCTAGCGGGCTTGGTGCCTCTGGGAACATTCATGTGTAGTCCAAGCTTTGTCACACATTCAAATGTCTCGAAGGTCGCTCGTGTGCTGGCGGTGCTCTCGTCGCTGCCATCTGCTATCGCTGCATCATAATTTCTCTCAAGCTGGAGCTAAAAATTAATAAAGATATTAAAAGTATAATTATATTTTTATCATTTTCATAAAATATAAGGATATATAAACAAATTTTTAATACTTATACCAACAGACATGGCTACGTCAGTGACTGGCTTGCCTCGGGTGCGAGGCATGGGAAGCTCGCCCTCAGGAGCATCGAGAGCATCCATCTTCAGGAATTCCTTGTTATAGATCTCCTTTGCATTCGGCTTCCTCCCGCAGGCCTCTCTCTATTAGAAATGCAAGAAATTTAAAAAATTAAATGCAAGAAATTTAAAAAATTAAATTAACTTAAAAGCAAATATGCTATAAAATCAAATGAATATAAATTTATACTTACAAATTTGTCCTTTCACATAGAAAGAGTGTCTCTACCCATCCTATGCGGCAAGTCATTTGCCGCGCGATAGGCTTTATATTTTTTCCTCTTTGACTACAAATTTAGAAATAAACAAGTCAGTAATTTTTAGGTATAATAATATATAACAATTCATAATTTTTCTATATTACCAATCCACTCCCGTCGTCCTAACTGTTCTTTTCATATGTCGACAAGAGGTTCATTCAAGTCTCACATCGACTCTGTCCGGCTACAATGCAGTAGCATCATTTATGGACTCCTGGTAGCGATCAAAGGTATGACGTAGGGAACAATTTTTGTTGTCGTTCCACTTTTTCCTGACATTATCGTTGAACCACGTGCAAAACTTTCTTGGAATATCCCCCGTGTCATTCCAAGCGGCAGTGAAAAATCACGCTGCATATAACACAATGTCAGTTGGTTTAAAATCTCAATAAAGTATAAATATAAACATAAAATCTCAATAAAATATAACACAACTTACAACCAACTTATGATATAATGCTTCAACGCTCCCTGAATTCTTGTGGTCAGGCTAAGTTAGGGCTGAAGAGACCTCGTCGCAATGACATACATGACGACTAATGCGATCTTAGCGTGCATCAAAGTGAGGGCCAAACGGGCAAAAATCTTTGTCAATCTGGATCGGGCCAACCGACCTTGTTTTTCTCCTAGACTGGCTGGAGGATGATGCTACTATTTTAGAAGACCTGTGTTTATAATTATAAACTCCAGATAAAAGGTTAGGCAGTCATATAATAGATATATATAAATCAACACAAAAAATAAAGTACACAACACATAAAGTTAAGCAATCATACAATACATGCAATTAGCTCATCTCCAGAAATAAAGTACATATATGCAACTAGATCATCTCCAGACATAAAGTAAAAGCAGTCGTACATTAATACTGTGTTACATTGAAAAATTCAATATCTAATTAAAATTAAAATGGAAGAAATCATAATACATTTAATTTGTTACTCTTCTATAGGGTCAACACCATCAATAAAAGTAGACGCCACATTAGGATCGGTTCGAATGGGAATTACCTCCAAGTATTTACCTTCGGTACTTAAATCGAAGGTATCTCTTAATTTTGTGACAATGAGCACCACCCAAAGCTTATCCAATGGATCCACACAAAAAATGCTTGCAATACCAGAGAAGGTAGAAGAAGGGACAAGTTTTCTTATTTGGCCTTGTAAAGTCAACAAGTGTGAAGTCATATTACAAGTGTGAAGTCATATTTGTCAGTTTTGTTCTTATTGTTATCAGCCCAGTCATGCTCAAACAGAACGATCTTCCTGCGCCCCTCATTGGACAATAGTTCAATGATATCTTTGATCACCCTGTAATAAGTAATAACTCCTTCCCTTGGGTCATTATCATGCACACTTGTGTAGCTTATCGTCGTCCATGATAACAACTCCGCTATTCTGAGTAAATTAAACTCTTCGGATGACTTCGTGTAAAATTTGAAATCTTGTATATCAAAACTTTTGCATGTCTTGACTTTAAATTCAGGAGACCGAGACAAAGTTAATAGATCTGCATCTATTCCGGCCTCTCATACAGCCTATTTAGTTAAACAAGGTTATTTCTCAAAATCAGTAGACTAGAGCTATGCGAAAATATATTGTTGATAACACTTGCACGTTCTCGGAACCATCTTTGAAATTTCTTATCTTGTGCATTTTGAACAAGCCATTTATAATTAGAAGCTCTCGTTAAGAATCTGTCCTTAATGATTTTCTGGTGTTGTCTGCAAGGTATACATGACATGTTGAGACAATTCACAATTTTTTTAAATTTACGAAAACTTAAAATTTGTATAGTGTAACGTACTCAATATAAGGGGTAACTTTATCACAGTTAAACAAGTAATGATTATGCGCGCTATACATTTTGGTATACGTGAGTGTCCTATACTGAGCTTAGAAGGCACCATATTCACCAGGAACCGAGAAAATGAAAAGTCGGGGGCTTTCTTCCTCGACATCATGGTTGTTCTTGGACTCTGCATTACTCTCCATATACTGCGAGCAGTAACTTAGGCATTCCTCTGTGATGTAACATTCAGCTATTGAACCCTCTGCCCGCCTCTTATTTCGTACATAGGATTTTAAATAACCTAAACACCTAAGGTTAACAAAAAAATTCATGACATGTTAATTATATAGGATTTAAATTAATTATGATGATCAATTAATGCAAAAAAATATTTTTCATTTAAAACCCAAGTACATAAGATTAACAGTATATGTACTGTCTCTCCAAATGTGACGTCGCTCATCTTATCCATTGATTTGATGAGGCATAACTCTATTATGAACGATTGTCTGGAATAGTTTTAACAGCCTAAGTATAGTGGAGCATGCAATTCTTTAACCTTCTCACGAAAGTCATCAGTCTCCGAGGGAGGAGCATCAGTTGGGCCATCGCCAGTCGGATCACTGGAGCCCTCGTTGACCAGAATATGTAAACGTGAACTTAGAAGACTGTGATAGTCGACACATCATAGTAGACATCATCACTAGGACCCTGGTCTCACTGTCATTTCTATTTGGTATGGATGTTGTCTTGGTTCGTTATGCAAATGCCACCGCTCAAGATGAGCGTAATCTTGATACCACCCCTTAGTAAATGTAACGTCACGTTGTCCTTGTCAAGCATTTTTTTTTATTTTTACAATCCCTACATGGACAACTTATTTTATTATTAATGGCGGAATGATCAAAAGCCAATTCTAACAAACTCCATATCTGTCTCTATATTTCACATTTATTTTCTCCAAGTGTACCCAACTCCTATTCCACTTCATTATTTACTGCATGATAGACATTGTTATATAACAAACAGTAAATATGTTAATTAGTTGTATATTGTGATTAGAGTTAGATTTAGGTTAGGATAATTGTTTAGGATTTCGATTGGACAGTTAATGTACGATGTTTGTTAAATGAGAATTTAAGGTTCATTTGGTCGTGTGCGTGTCCGTGTCTGTGTCTGTGTCCGTGTTCACGTTTAGGATTTATGGAATGTCACAGTAAGGTTTAATTAAGGGTGATAAGTCATATCCCTTTCATAATTACATTGTATAGTCTGAGATATAAATGTGTTTTGTGTATTTCGACTAAATTTGGCAGCACCTCCCCCATTTTCTCTAGGTCCATGTAGGGTAGTTGTGGCCCAGAGAATAAAGAAAGGTACTATCAAAATATTTATCAAAATGCACACAACATGTATACAGTGTCTAACTTTACAATGCAATCCCAAACTTATCCAAACGGACAATCCAACAACCACCGTTAATTTCTTGTAATAATCACTAACAATACAAATTAGCTGTTGATATGAACAAGAAGTCTATGAAGACCACATATTCAAGATCCATAAGTTTTTGTATCAGAGAATAGTTATGAGACAGGTAATGTACGTTGTTTGTTGAACATGAATCCAGGGTTTATTGGGTTTGTGTCCGTGTCATGTGTCTGTGTCCCTGCTTCATATGCATATTCATGTCGTGTCCGTGTCATATGTCCGTGTCCGTGCCATGTCTGTGTCTCGTGTCTATGTCCATGCTTCATATATATATATATATATATATATATATATATATATATATATATATATATATATATATATATATATATATATATATATATATATATATATATATATATATATATATATATATATATATATATATATATATATATATATATCTGTGTCCGTGTCCCGTGTTTCACGTGTCTGTATCCATGTTCATGTCCGTGTCGTGTCTGTTTCTGTGTCCGTGTCCCAAGTACAGTACAAGTGCAAAAATAACATATACTTGCGACAATCTAAATAAATTATAAGAAAAAATATAATTATTTGATAAAAATATTACCTATGGGGGAGGAAGTCGGCGGCCGATCGAGGAGAGCCAGGGGAGGCGGGGGGGCACGGGGGAGGAGGCACGGAGAAGGGAGGGGAAGATAGTCGGGGGAGAGGGAGGTGGCCAGGGGAGGGAGGGGCCGGGGGAGGGAGGAGGAGGTGCAGGGAGGGGGTGTGCTGAAAAGTCACCTAGAGGGGGGGTGAATAGGTGACAATGCTAATCAAAGGGCAAATAAAAAATTTAAAGCTACAACAATTACCAATCAAGATTCACAAGATGAATGCAAGCAAGTAAATATGATAATGATTATGATGAGCAAGAATAAGAGCAAGTATAGTAAAGTAAAGAGTGCAAGAAAGTAAACCAATCGCAAACACAAGGATATGTTATCGAGGTTCGAGCACCCAGCTCTACTCCCCGCCTTCCCCAGAAGGATTCTAGCTATTTCCACTATCACAAAGAACAATTACAACCGGAGTACCCAACTCCACAATTACAATCACAAGAATCTCTGAGTAGTCACAAGACCACAAACTCTCTCTTTCAAAAATCTCTTCCCTTACAAAGGTCCTTAGAGAATAATGAGTAGAATTGAAGCTCTTTTGTGTGTAAGGAAAAGAAATTGAAATTAGAGAAAATCTTTTGAAAACCCTTCAGAAAATTGAGAGAATTTAGCACAAAAACCAAGAACTTTTGAAAGCCTTAAACTTTGAAACTTTTGAATTTTCTCTTATAAAGATTGTTGTTTTTAATCTCTCCCCAAACACCCCTATTTATAGGAGAGGGATAGGGTTTAGGGATAAAACATAATTACTAATGTTTAGGAGGTAATCAGTTTAAAATATATTAATTAAACTAATTTTAAACACAAAAGGACAAAAATAAACAGCTCATTAAAAACTGCCCGTTACTGTTCAACAGCTAGATCGGTCGACCGGTGCGGTCGACCGCTAGTTCAAAATTATAACCGTTACAGGCATACGGTCGACCGCCCGGTCGACCGAAAAAACCAGAGAGCAAAAACTGTAGTCCGGTCGACCGCCCCGGTCGACCGACAGACATGCACACGGATACGTGCATCTGCCAGGACCTCGGTCGACTGGGACGGTCGACCGGTATAACCTGACACAGATTCGGTCGACCGGCCGGTCGACCGGAACTGGTCAAAAATCAGACTTAGAAGGAATTAAGAAAAGATTAAGATTTTGATAAAAATACTTTTGAACAGGGATTAGTATAAAACATAAATATATATCTATAGGCAAAATCTTGTATGCAAAATATTTTTGTATAAATTATAGGAAAACATTTTGGATTGAACATGTGCGCAAAAACGTGTGTGATAGAGCTTTAAACCTATCCACTATTCTTTAACAAACTATAAAAACTAAAAACAAAATAATTAAAGACTTCTTGAGCAATCTTCAAGTCTTTGAGCCATCCAATGCCTTACTAGTGCCTTCTCTTCTATGATCCTTCCTTGATTGTGCAATTTGCCTTCCTTGCTATATGAAACTTAGAAGTTCTTGCAAAAGCAAAGCCAATGGTCTCCAAGCATGGTACAAACCCTGAAACTTATCTTGAATGAACTCATTAGTACCAAATAGCTCTTATTTGGTTTGTCATCATCAAAACACAAAACAAGAGAGTGTAACCTCTTGGGCCAACAATCTCCCCTTTTTGATGATGACAAAACAAATAGGCTATAAACAAAAAATATAGGGGAGGAGAAGACTCCCCCTCAAATTATGCTATATGAAAAACACAAGCATTTATTAAAAACACAAAAACATACTCTTGATGTCAATTGAAACCAAATTGAAACAATACCAATAAAACACAAAATACAAGAGTTCTCAAATTCATGAAACGCAAAACTCATGACTAAAACTTATAATACCAAAACATATAAATTCATATGGAACCAAGACCAAATGAACTTATTTTTGTCCATGTAAACTTATTCTCCCCCTTTTTGTCATACATCAAAAAGGGTTATGAAAAACATGTCTATTCAATAATACAAACATTAAGTTCTCCACAAATAAACGAAAATCTAGCAAAATCAAGAGGTTTAGTGAAAATATCGGCTAGTTGTAAATCCGTGGAAACATAATCAATATCTATATCACCTTTCTCAAAATGATCTCTAAGAAAGTGATATCTAATCTCAATGTGCTTGGTCTTACTATGTTGATTTGCATTCTTAGTCATGTGTATAGTACTAGTATTATCACAAAATATTTTTATATGATCAAAGTGCAAATCAAAATCAAGGAGAGTATATTTCATCCAAAGGACTTGTGCACAACAAGCCCCCGCGGCAACATACTCCGCCTCGGCGGTTGAGAGAGCTACGGAATTTTGCTTCCTAGAGGACCATGAAACAAGACAATTACCAAGAAATTGACATGTCCCACTAGTACTCTTTCTATCTACTCTACAACCCGCATAGTCGGCATCCGAATAACTAGTCATTGAAAAATCTCTAGTTTTCGGATACCAAAGACCCATTCCAATTGTGCCCTTAATATAACGAATAATGCGTTTTACCGCAATAAGATGAGACTCTTTAGGACACGATTGAAATCTAGCACAAAGACACACACTAAACATGATATCCGGCCTACTTGCCGTTAAATATAGAAGACTTCCTATCATGCTTCTATATAATTTAATATCAACATTTTACCTTGATCGTCCTTATCAAGCTTGGTTGTAGTTGCCATTGGAGTGTTGCAAGCCTTTGATCCTTCAAGCCCAAACTTCTTTACTAGCTCCTTTGCGTACTTGGCTTGGTTAATGAAGGTTCCGTCTTGCAATTGCTTGATTTGGAGTCCAAGAAAGAAATTAAGCTCACCCATGGAAGACATTTCAAATTCTAGTTGCATTACCTTTTCAAACTCCTTGCACAAAAGCTCATTAGTAGATCCAAAAATTATATCATCAACATAAATTTGCACAATTAAAATATCATTATCAACATGCTTAGTAAAAAGAGTTGTGTCTACTTTGCCTTTAACAAAATCATTTGAAATGAGAAAACTAGAAAGCCTTTCATACCAAGCTCTTGGAGCTTGTTTCAATCCATACAAAGCTTTATCAAGTTTAAAAACAAAATCGGGATGAACATGATTAACAAAACCGGGAGGTTGAGCAACATAAACTTCTTCATTAATAAAACCATTTAAAAATGCACTTTTTACATCCATTTGAAAAAGTTTAAAATTTTTAAAACATGCAAAAGCTAGTGTCATCCGTATGGCTTCAAGCCGTGCTACGGGTGCAAAGGTCTCCTCAAAGTCAATTCCTTCAACTTGAGTGTAACCTTAGGCCACTAACCTAGCTTTATTCCTAATGACATTTCCGAACTCATCCATCTTGTTTCTAAAGATCCACTTAATACCAATTATTGGTCTATCGTGGGGCTTAGGAACAAGGTGCCAAACTTGGTTGCGCTCAAATTGATTGAGTTCCTCTTGCATGGCAAGCAACCAATATGGGTCCGTCTCGGCTTCGAGAATGCCCTTGGGTTCAAAATGAGAAATGAAAGCAAAGTTACCACATAGGTCATGGAGTTTGGAGCGCGTAGTGACTCCTCTAGATGCATCACCCAAGATGAGCTCCTTCGGATGATTTGTAGCGTATCTCCAAGCTTTAGGAAGCGGTTGAGAGCTTTCCTTTTTATCCTCTTGAACTTCACCAATTGAATCTAGCTTTTCTTCTTGAGCGGGTGAGTCCTTCAAGGATAGTCTCTTCATGTCTTCACCTAATGGTTCAATCTCTACAACATTCTCAACAACCACATTAGATTCTTCAAATTTAACATGCATGGATTCTTCAATGGTAAGTGTAGATCTATTAAACACTCTATATGCTTTGCTAGTAGAAGAATATCCAACAAAGATAGCTTCATAAGCCTTAGCATCAAATTTACCCAAATTATCCTTAGTATTTAAAACAAAACACTTGCATCCAAAACTTTGAAATATGCAACATTTGGTTTTCTAGAATGATACATTTCAAAAGATGTTTTAGAAGAATTTTTGCATAAATAAATACGATTCGATATATAGCATGCAGTGTTTACGGCCTCGGCCCATAAATATTGAGGGAGGTCATACTCACTTATCATTGTCCTAGCCATCTCTTGAAGTGTTCTATTTTTCCTTTCTACAACTCCATTTTGTTGTGGAGTTCTAGGACAAGACATTTCATGCTTAATTCCTTTTTCATCACAATAAGTCATGAAGAGTTGGTTAACAAACTCACCACCTCTGTCACTCCTTATTTTCAAAATCGGAAAACCTTTTTCTTTTTCAACTCTTTTTTGAAAAATCTTAAAATGAGAAAAAGTTTGATCTTTATGTTGCAAAAAGAAAACCCAAGTAAAACGGGAGAAATCATCAACCAAAACAAATGCAAATCTACTTCCATTTAAACTCTTAGTTTTAGTTGGTCCAAAAAGATCCATATGAATTAATTCTAAAGGCCTAGTTGACATGATATCCTTGATTGGTTTAAAGGAAGACTTGGTTTGTTTCTCAAGTTGGCACGCACCACAAATGCGGTCTTTCTCAAAATTCAAGTAAGGTATACCCTTCACCAATTCCTTTGAATTAATCCTAGAAATATGGTCAAAAGATGCATGTCCTAGTCTTCTATGCCAAAGCCAAGAATTTTCATCAAAAGCATTCAAGCATTTAGTAGAACAATCTAAATTAAGCATGTCAATAATATAAACATTATTATCACGAAAACCGGTAAGAATACAATCATTAGATTTAACATTAAAAATCTTGCAAGAGGAATTATCAAAAACAACTTTAAGTCCACGGTCACAAAGTTGACTAATGCTAAGCAAATTATGTTTTAAACCATCTACTAAAACAACATTCTCAATAATAGGAGATGCACCAATTTGAATGTTACCTATACCGATGATAGTTCCTTTGGAGTCATCCCCGAAGGTGACGGTGCCACCTTCCATGTACCTTGATAGGGTTGTGAAGTTGTTGATGTCCCATGTCATGTGTCTTGAACAACCACTTTCAAGGTACCACCGCTCCCTACGTCTTGGAGCTTTGGTGTGTACCTACATCAAACAATTTAAGACTTAATTTTGGTACCCACATTTTCTTGGGTCCTCTAGGGTTAGTGTCATGAACCCAAACAAGATTATTTGTTTTATTTAGTTGATCATAGCAAAACTTAGCTAAATGTCCATTTTTACCACAATATGTGCATCTATACACTCTACCATATTTAAAAGCATAGTGAGTGTGTGATTTGTGAGCATGAGAAACTTTAGCATGAGTGGTGTGAGCATGAGAATTCTTAGCTTGTGAGTGTTAGCATGTGAAGTGTGCTTTTTAGAAAACATGTTCTCAAGTTTCTTGGTATTAAAAGCACAATCATTAAAACTTTTTCAAAATCATTCATTTTTTATTTAAAGGAAGAAATTTCTTGTTCATCAATAATAGGAGATTTTGCTTTACAAGAAACTTTGTAGGCATTAAATTCTTTTTGTATAGAAATGAGATTAGAAGAAATATTATCCTTTTCTTTAGAAACCATAGCAAGTTCATTCTTAAGAAAAGCAACTTCTTTTTGTAATTTTATGCATTCAAGTTTCTTGTTATCATAAGTTTCAGAAAGTTCTACAAAAGCATGCACTAGAACTTCCTTACTTACATCATCATCTTCATCATCAAGGGATTGAGGGGTTACCTTGGGTGTGTTTGCCATGAAACACATATTAGCTTGATCCACCTCCTCTTCGGACTCGCTTTTCGAATCCCACGTAGCTTTGTAAGCTTTCTTTTCCTCCGGCTTCTTTGGCTTGAAGGAGGAAGTCATTTTCTTCTTGAACTCCGGACAATCCGCCATGATATGTCCGAGTTTGCGACAATTGTAGCATATGATCCTCCGCTCCTCTTTGCCTTCAAATTTTCTCCGGAAGTTGAGCTTGTTCTTCCGGTACATCCTCTTGACGTTGCGAACAAGTAGAGTAAGCTCCTCATCTTCTTCTTCGTCATCTTCATCGTCATCATTGGTGGATGAAGTCTTGAAGGCTATGGATTTCTTCTTTGAAGTAGTGGCCTCTTCTCTTGCCTTCTTCTCCATCTCATGGGTCTTTAGGTTCCCAATGAGACTAATGAGGTCCATCTCGTCCTTGTCGTTCAACTCCTTCAAGGTGGTGGCCTTGATCTCCCATGATGAAGGAAGAGCCCGAATCACTTTCCGCACCTTTTGATCGTTGGAGATGTCATCACCTAAGGAAGAAAGACCATTAGTGATTTTAGTAAACCTTGTAGCCATACTATCAATAGACTCATCATCAAGCATTTTAAATGACTCATATTGGGACCTCAAGAGATCTATCTTAGCTCTCTTGACTTGTGAAGTCCCCTCGTGTGTGACCAATAAGTGTTGCCAAATCTCATAGGCGGATTGGCAATGAATTACCCGTGTAAGGTCATCCTCATTCAAGGCGATTAATAGGGAGTTTTGGGCCTTGGAGTTAGCCTCATATAGTTTAAAGTCAAGGTCGGTCCAAGTGCTCTCATCACCATCGGGTGCTTCATAGGGTTTGGTCAAGGACTTGGCTACTAAGCTACCTAAAGATTGCAAAAATATAGTCATCCTAACCTTCCAAATTGGGAAATTGAGTCCATCAAATTTAGGTGGGGATTTAATGTTGTCGGCCATGTTTACTAGTGAAGAATGAATGAAATGAAAATGTTGATTAGCAAGTTTTAAGGATCTCTCTATGGATGTTAAGCCAAACCTAGAGTCCAAGCTCTGATACCAATTGAAAAGTCACCTAGAGGGGGTGAATAGGTGACAATGCTAATCAAAGGGCAAATAAAAAATTTAAAGCTACAACAATTACCAATCAAGATTCACAAGATGAATGCAAGCAAGTAAATATGACAATGATTATGATGAGCAAGAATAAGAGCAAGTATAGTAAAGTAAAGAGTGCAAGAAAGTAAACCAATCGCAAACACAAGGATATGTTATCGAGGTTCGAGCACCCAGCTCTACTCCCCGCCTTTCCCAGAAGGATTCTAGCTACTTCCACTATCACAAAGAACAATTACAACCGGAGTACCCAACTCCACAATTACAATCACAAGAATCTCTGAGTAGTCACAAGACCACAAACTCTCTCTTTCAAAAATCTCTTCCCTTACAAATATGGGGGAGGAGAAGACTCCCCCTCAAATTATGCTATATGAAAAACACAAGCATTTATTAAAAACACAAAAACATACTCTTGATGTCAATTGAAACCAAATTGAAACAATACCAATAAAACACAAAATACAAGAGTTCTCAAATTCATGAAACGCAAAACTCATGACTAAAACTTATAATACCAAAACATATAAATTCATATGGAACCAAGACCAAATGAACTTATTTTTGTCCATGTAAACTTATTCTCCTAGAGGGGGGTGAATAGGTGACAATGCTAATCAAAGGGCAAATAAAAAATTTAAAGCTACAACAATTACCAATCAAGATTCACAAGATGAATGCAAGCAAGTAAATATGACAATGATTATGATGAGCAAGAATAAGAGCAAGTATAGTAAAGTAAAGAGTGCAAGAAAGTAAACCAATCGCAAACACAAGGATATGTTATCGAGGTTCGAGCACCCAGCTCTACTCCCCGCCTTCCCCAGAAGGATTCTAGCTACTTCCACTATCACAAAGAACAATTACAACCGGAGTACCCAACTCCACAATTACAATCACAAGAATCTCTGAGTAGTCACAAGACCACAAACTCTCTCTTTCAAAAATCTCTTCCCTTCCAAAGGTCCTTAGAGAATAATGAGTAGAATTGAAGCTCTTTTGTGTGTAAGGAAAAGAAATTGAAATCAGAGAAAATCTTTTGAAAACCCTTCAGAAAATTGAGAGAATTTAGCACAAAAATTAAGAACTTTTGAAAGCCTTAAACTTTGAAACTTTTGAATTTTCTCTTATAAAGATTGTTGTTTTTAATCTCTCCCCAAACACCCCTATTTATAGGAGAGGGCTAGGGTTTAGGGATAAAACATAATTACTGATGTTTAGGAGGTAATCAGTTTAAAATATATTAATTAAACTAATTTTAAACACAAAAGGACAAAAATAAACAGCTCATTAAAAACTGCCCGTTACTGTTCAACGGCTAGATCGGTCGACCGGTGCGGTCGACCGCTAGTTCAAAATTATAACCGTTACAGGCATACGGTCGACCGCCCGGTCGACCGAAAAAAACCAGAGAGCAAAAACTGTAGTCCGGTCGACCGCCCCGGTCGACCGACAGACATGCACACGGATACGTGCATCTGCCAGGACCTCGGTCGACTGGGACGGTCGACCGGTATAACCTGACACAGATTCGGTCGACCGGCCGGTCGACCGGAACTGGTCAAAAATCAGACTTAGAAGGAATTTAAGAAAAGATTAAGATTTTGATAAAAATACTTTTGAACAGGGATTAGTATAAAACATAAATATATATCTGTAGGCAAAATCTTGTATGCAAAATATTTTTGTATAAATTATAGGAAAACATTTTGGATTGAACATGTGCGCAAAAACGTGTGTGATAGAGCTTCAAACCTATCCACTATTCTTTAACAAACTATAAAAACTAAAAACAAAATAATTAAAGACTTCTTGAGCAATCTTCAAGTCTTTGAGCCATCCAATGCCTTGCTAGTGCCTTCTCTTCTATGATCCTTCCTTGATTGTGCAATTTGCCTTCCTTGCTATATGAAACTTAGAAATTCTTGCAAAATCAAAGCCAATGGTCTCCAAGCATGGTACAAACCCTGAAACTTATCTTGAATGAACTCATTAGTACCAAATAGCTCTTATTTGGTTTGTCATCATCAAAACACAAAACAAGAGAGTGTAACCTCTTGGGCCAACATGTGCTGGGGGAGAGGGGAGGTGGCGGGGGGGAGCGCAGCAAGGAGGGGGAGGTGGTCTGGGAGGAGGAGATGGCCGGGGAGGGAGGAGGAGGAGATGGCCGGGGGAGGGAGGGGGCCCGGGTAGAGGGTTGGGGGACACAAGGGTGAAGGAGAATGACACTAGAGAGGGGAGGGGACGCTGGTGAGAAGGAGGGGGACGTCGGGTGGAGGAGGGCGCCGGGGAGGAGGAGGAAATTGGGGCGGCGATTTTTTAGGGGGAGTGGAGAGGGGAGAGAGGAGAGACACAATTCAACCCTAAAAATGCAGCATTTTGTATCGAAATAAAATTCGACACAAAATGTAAAATATGCCATTTTTTGATGCAATCTGTAAAGTATTGCGTCGAAAATTCGATGCAATATGGCCCGGGGATTTTCACCAAAAAATCCTGTGGAATTTTTTATTTTGCGTCAAAATTCGACGCAATGTTTTACAAATTGCGTCGAAAATTCGACGCACACTTCCTGGGAATTTCCCCAAAAAGGTAGCGAAATTTTTTCAATTTATGTCAAAAATTTGAAGCAATTTGTCGCTTATTCATATTTTTAATTAGTATCATCTGTTTTTTATTTTGCGTCGAATTTGCGATAATTCGATGCAAAAATTGTATCAAAATATTTTTTAACGCAATTTTTTCTCCGCAAACTAGCAGTTTTCTAGTAGTGGCAGTTGGTAGTTTGATGTATACGATGGTGTATAAAAGACCTGATTTATCACAAGCTATCTCGATCTGTAGCAGATAAATGCACGATCTCGGTAGGGGTCATTGGGAGGCAGTGAAGTGAATTCTACGGTACATTAGAGATATTATAGATATTGGTTTGGTATTCGAGAAGGATATTATAGGTAAGCATGAGTGTATTGGATATGTCGATTTTGATTATGCGGGAGAGCTTGACAAGCGCTGGTCTACGATGAGTTTTGTATTCATATTGTCCTAAGCACCGGTGAGTTGGTGCTCTATTTTACAGTCTACTGTCACTTTATCTACTATGAAGGCTAAGTATATGGCTATGACAGAGGCTATAAAGGAGGCAATTTGACTTCAAAGGTTGCTTGATGGTTTGGGGATTGATCAAGATCTGTTGAAGATCAATTATAATAGCATAACTGCTATATATTTGGAAAAGAACTAGGTCTATCATGCAAAGACAAAGCATATTGACGTCAGGTTCCACTTTGTTCAAAAGATTCTTGATGAAGGGTGACATCAAATTAAAGAAGATTTACATGAAGGAGAATCTCACTGATATTCCTATCAAGGTTGTTGCGGGAGTAAAGTTCGTGTATTGTAAGGAGTTACTCCATATCCTTCCAGTTGCTTGAGTTCGATGGAGTTCATTTGAATGAACTACAAATGGTTGATCCTTCGGGTAAGGGGTATATAGGTAATCACATTGGTGCAACTCGGTTGAGTTGACATGGTGATTCGTTATGTTCCGCTTATATTTGAGAAATCTTCACCGAGGTGGAGAATTGTGGGGAGAGTCTAAAATCTTATTGGTAGAGTTTTTAACTCATTGGAGAAGATAGCCCAGAGTTTGGAGTTCAACAACGTGCCCAAGACTTGAAAAAGACAAAGAACTGCTGAAGACCAAGGCCAAATCGACAGGCCAGTCGACCGGTCATGCACAGACATGCACACATGGAGGAAAATGTATATATCGGTCGACTGCGCAGAAAAGCACCACAAGCCTAGGTGGGGTCAGTCGACTGCCCGGTCGACGAGTAGAATGATGAATTGCGCAACTGAATAACTAGTGGTCGATGCTTACATGGGTCGGTCGACCACCGGGTCGACCGACAAGCGGACTGGGTTGATTTCGAGTTGGATTCTGAATTTATTTCTAATCGGAATTCAGATCTATTAATTTTTATTTCTTCGTGGATTCTCTAACTATATAAAGAGGGGTATTGCCCTCATTGATTGTAACCTAATTGGTGGTTTGAATAAGATCTCTCTCCCCCGTGTCTCGAGAACGTAGGCAATTACCAAACCTCATTAAATCTATATTTTCCCGTGTTCTTTCTCATTTGTTTGTTCTTTCTTATTTATGATTGTTCTTCTGCATGCTCTACTGTTTGCTTTGAACTTCTGGGAGGTCCCAACAGTTTCCATCGAATTCTATTACCTCTCCGCTTGCCAAGCTCGTTAGTGCGTGCGTGTTAATGTCAACCCAACGAGAATGTACCCAATGGAAGATGGTGATGGTTGAAGGCATCGTTTATAATCTTCGCTATTTCTAAGTGTCGAAATATGTTCTCCCCCTCTTCGTCCTATACATGTCCGGCTACTTACTTCCCCTTGTGTACTTTATTTTCTCTTTATGGTGTCTCAGTCCTTGCTTTGCTTGCTTTACAGTAATCTTATAATCAAAAGAAGTAGAAATTTTCGCCTTTCATTTGAAAAAAGGTCACATTTATAGCACTAAATAGCCTGAAAATAAAAGATAGAAAAAAAAGGTGATCACTATCCTGTAGGATTGGGAATTAAACTGAGATCAGCATGTTCCTGACTTGGAGGGAGAGGCCTGGACCAAGCTTTTAAAACGTTTGGTAGGATACTGACCTAGATTTTTTTGTTAGGTTTTTAGATTTTTCTACTCAAAAAAATGTACCCAATTCTTCTAAAAAAATGTTAATTAGTTGAAGAAATTGAATTTTATGTATGTTATTGATCCGAGTAATGCCTGAGAATCATACAATTACATAATATAGAAGACCTGAAATATAAAACCAAATTTGTATTTAAATCTGAAAACTCTTAAAAATAAGCTAAAAACCCATTTTCTTAAAAAAAGAGAGAAATACTACACATCAAAATTAGGAGAGGAATTTCTCAAGAATATATTTTAAATAGTTAAATTGGATATTATGCTGAAATATTTGAAATATTGATTTGAGTGGGGTCATGCAAGTGCATACCCTCTCTTAACAAACAAATAATGATGTCTACTCTCCCACTGGGGAGATGGTACACCAGTGCACTCTCAGTAGTGCAATGAGAGCCACTGGTCTAGGCCTAGATCTTTGTGATCATCCAGACACCCATCCGGGTAAGGGGCCGTTTGTTTCGCATAAAACTCCGTAATTCGTAAATGACTTACTACCCAGTTATAACTACGGCGTTTGTTTGGACCGTAATTCGTAAAAGACTTACGTAACTCAACTAATACTCACTTGCAACCCAGTTACCACTCACTTACAGCCCAGTTACAGTTAATTTTGTGATCATACAAATTTGTAATATTTTTTATATTAATATTAAAAATTTTAATATTTAACTTTTTTAATATTTATTTGCAGTATTAAAACTTTTAAAATTGTAAAATAGTTAATTTTGTGGTCAATTTTTTCACTTACGACTTATACATTACGACAACCAAACACCGTAAAGTACAATACACTTTCTCACTTTACAATTTTATATTACCAACCAAACACCGTAAAATTTACATACATGTAACTCATTTACAATTGAAAAAGACTTTACTAATTACAACTACGAATTACTAATTACAACTACGAATTACGGTCAGTTACGACAACCAAACAGACCCAGAATCGTTCATTGTTAGTCTACCACATTACTTTATTTCTCTCAGGTTTTTTTCTTCTGATTTCTATTCACAACTAATATGGGACTAAAATTCACTCTAACACTTTAAAATTCGGTTTCAAAAGTTATAAACCTTCGCATCTATATTTTAGTAAGACTGGATTATGGTGGAGAACTATGCCTCATTAGATATTAAGCTAACTTCTAAAAACTAAAAATTAGGGTGGACCATGAAGGTGAGCTACAAACAAAACAACAATTGCAACACAATAAAAAGGTTTTTTTTCGTTGTTTGTTTAATTATAATTGCAAATAAAAATTAAACTTTTTCCACTTTCTAATTCGAAATTCTTTCCAAATGTCCAGATTTTTTACATCTCTACTGCTGTATCCACAACTCTTTTGATTATTATACTGATTTGTGAGTCACTCGTGTTCATGTCACGTCCAAACGAAATCTAATCGTACATTTACAAATCTTTAATTAAACTTGAAATCTAACTATGCACTTACATTTCTATCTCAAAAAGAAGTTTGGAATAAATAAATAATTGCATTTATTAGGGATGCTCATCTCAAAAAAGAATTTTGAAATAAAAGAAACTAACATTTATTAAAGAGAAACTATGATATCTATCCCAAAAGAAGATGAAAGATTTCTTCCTTTACCATTCAAAATTAGAACTCTCTAGAATTAGAGCAAAATGCCTATAGAAAAGACACATCGGAAATTTTTTTAATAAATTTTATTTTACAACAACTCTACTTTGATTGCACATGCATGGCACATGCCAAAGCTCTAGCCTTTTGTAACCTTAGTTCGCATTGAGACGTGTGACACATGCAATTTGGTCATGATCACACTTTCAATAAAAAGTTGCAAGTGTGACTTGTTGTTATTTTAGCTGCAAGTAAACTTGTTGCAATTCAACATTTAGTCTTATTAACAAACGTGAGATACATTATATCTAGACATGTATATAGGCATGTAATATATTACATCTAGACATGTATATAGACATGTGATTTATTGTATCTAGACATGCATACTTTCCTTAATTCACTCTCTACTTGTATATTTATTAATGTATTCTCTTGGTAAATCATATATACAAAAATTTCTCTTCTCTAAATTATCATTGTATCAGAGTTATGATCCTCAATTAGCTTAGATCAATTTAGATTAACCCTAACCTTTCACCATCCCATGCGTCCTCTGCATCCAATCCCCTAGCTCAAACCTGAGATGTACTCACCAAGTTCTTAAGCTCTCCCTAGCTCCCAACATAGCTGTCAGGGTTATTAAAACCCTAGCTCATAATTGATCTGTTAGGCGTGAGCCACAAAACTGAGCCCAAACCCAAAAGCTCTGCCTCATTGGGCCTTGTTTTTATTTTTAGATCTATTTACATTAGAAACAACGATCAGTGAAACAAATTAACCCTTGTCATAGTTGCAGATTTTCTCATGGACAAGAAAGGATTATTCAATTTTCATGTTCTTGATGTCCAACTCCAAGGCGCTGAGAATTATACTGCATGGGCTCTCACGAGGCAGTATAATCTTCGTGCTTTTGGAGTCTGGGATTATGTTCAGGGCACCCTCAAATTCCCGTCAGCTGTTGATATCTCTATCATCACTGTCACTCTACCTTCAGATGTCTCTACATCAAGTTCTCAGTCTAGCATCACATCAGCACTTACTCGGGATCAGTGGGTTCGTGCTGACGAGCAAATAATGGCGTATATTATGAGATCAATCTCCATTCCCATTCGACTATTTATCAGTCGTTCAACCTCAACTAGGGAGCAGTGGTTAGCCCTAAGCCGTATGTTTGCACAAACTAATGTTGCTCGGGAGCATCAACTGTGCCAAGCTCTTCAGGAGGCCAAGCAAGAAGATCGCTCCATTTGGAACTTCTACTCGCTGCTTTCTGGCTATTGAGAGAAACTGCAAATCATGGAAGTGCTCTTTCAAGATTCCATATCTGACTTCGCTCTCAAGTTTCAGAAACAGAGAGATCGCTGGAATCTATTCCACTTTGCCATGTGACTACGATCTGAGTTTGAGGACTACGCAATAGTATTTTTCATCGTCATCTGCTTCCCAATCTCACTGAAGCAATGGCTGAGTTCACCTATGAGGAGACATGTCTCTGGATGTTGTCATCATCATCAGCTCCAGTTCAGTCTGCCTCCTCGCACACTGATCTTGTAGCTCCATATCATCTTTCTTATTCTCATAGCCCTCTGAATCATGGGGCATCGTCTCATGGGCCAGTAATCGGCGACAACAGACTTGTAGGTCCTCAACTCAGTAGGTTCCATACCAATATTGCAAACAACTTGGACACATAATTTCCATCTACCCGAAATGAGAGAGACTCTATGGTCCATTTGTTTTCAATTCTTAGTTGTTGCCTCTGCACCTGCACCAGCTTCGCAATCCTCAGCAGGATCACTATCATCTGATCTGCTCTCACAACTTGTCTCATATCTTACACAAAATCTGTGTATTACCGGAGCATCTGTGCCTTCTGATTTCACTATCATATCTGTCACCTGTGATGGACCTACTCTTTGGATATTTGACTCAAGTGCCACTCACTTTATGACTTTTTATCATTCTATCCTTATACATTATTTCTCACTTTTGATTCCACTTATATATACATTACTAATGGTGCACCCTTTGTAACCACCCAATCTGGTAGCATCACTCCCACTTTTGACCCATCACTCCCACTTTTGACCCATTGAGCAGGCTCGTCTTATCCTCTATTTTCTGCATTCCCAAACTTACCTGCAATTACTATCTATTAGCAAAATAATCGATTGTAAATTTAATATTTTATTTACATCTTCTTCTTGAAAGTACACCTAAGGGGGATGAATAGGTGTAGTGCTAATCTAATGACAAATAATACAGAATTAAAAATTTTTACAGTAACAAAGTTAATCATAAGTGATATCCAAAGGGTAAAGCTGAATTCCCGGTGAAGGGCTTTAAAACTTCTCCTCAAAATTCCTCTTTATAAGAGTTGAGGTGTTTCAATAGCTCTATTAGATTATAACAAGTATAAGCACACAAACAATATCAATCATATATAAATGAACAATAGTAGCAATGCAAAATGTAAAAAGAGTAGAGTTTAGAGAGGGAGATAGCCAAACGCAACGCAAGGATATGTTTCGAGGTTCGAGCCCCAAGATCTACGCCCCCGCCTTCACCGCGTGAAGAATTTCTTTCATCTCTGCTAAGAAACTCCACAAAGAATATAAAGCTCAATCCTCTATGTAAGAGGAGGCACAAAGCCAACAATCTCTACATAAGAGATGGGCACAAAGCCAACTCCTCTGAACAAGAGGGAAGCACAAAGAAAAGGCACAAAACCAAAGAGAAAACAAGAGTACAACACTTGGTGACCATAAAAATCACAAATAATACCTCTCACAATACACGATCCTAGAGGATAGATTTTGCAATGAACAACTCAAGTTTGTAAGAAAATAAAGATTTTCAAAGTGAAGCACAAAAGAAAATACTTAGAAAAACTTCTTGAAAGATATAGAAATTTGAAACTTGAAATTTGAATTTCCCAAAAATTATTTTCTTTGATTTTTCCAAAACTTTGAAACACAATAAAGATATGAATTTAGAGCACAAAAACTTTTTAAAAAGTTGTTGAAAAACTCTGTTGAAAGTAAGAAAATTAACTCTTGAAAATCTTCTTAAAAAACTCACCCAAAAATCCCATATATATATGCCAAAAAGAAACTAGCCTTTAGGGGTCAGAAACATAGGCATATATGCTTGTTGGTCGACCGTCAATGGTCATATTTTTAACCATTAGGATTTGTTGATCGACCGATCGGTCGACCGAGGAAACCCAAGAGCACAACAGAGTTGTCAGTCGACCGGTCGGTCGGTCGAGCTCTTCTATCTGTCGACCGGTTGGTCGACCGAGCTCTAGCTCTCAAGAGCTGTGCACGTTGGTGCACGTCAGTCGATTCTGTGATCGATCAGCACTACTATCGGTCGACCGCAAGGTCGACCGGCAGTAGCCCAGTAACCTAATTTTGAGATTTTTAAATGAACTTTTGAAACCCAATTAAATTCCAATAAATCCCAATAAATTTCACAAAAATAAGTCATGTAAATACAATAGAGCACAAGTATCTGTGATCAAAAATCACAACATATCACAAACATGTGAACTTGTTTTTGAGATGAAGAATTTCAATCTAGAAATCAAAATCGTATTTTTCGAAAATCAAACTTTTAAATTAGAACTAGTTTTTTTTTTAAAAAACTCCAAAAATACTAAAAAACAAGTTGTTCAAACTTGATTGAAGTCCAATGTGTATGGATAGAATCCAATATACATATAAAATAATATAGACTTGTTTTTGATGAATTAAAATATATTTCTTGAAATAAAAACATATTTTCCAACTACTAAAATTGTAAATAGAAAATTATTTTCTCATGAATACAAAAACAAGTGGCTCATATATATTTAAAGCTCAATAGTGTATGGATACACAAACAAAATGATATGAATTTATTTTGATGAAAATCAAAATACGAAACGTGAACCGGTTAAACCGAAACCAAACTTTTGTGTATGTGTATGTGTATAGGTTTGAGCAATCAAAACTAATATATTCCACAAATTCTAAACTCAAGTCTTCTTGTAGATCTTCTTCTCCAAGTAGACTTGATCCAAACTTGATTCTCTGAGGTAGACTCCTCTTTGAGTGCTTGATATGTTCTATAAGCTTGAGCTCTTGAATCATCATGTGATAACTTCAAAACTTGACGTGAAATCTTTTATTGAAGCTAAATAATAATTAAGATTTTGATCAATATCTGAAACTTAATAAATACAAGATCATTAGTATCATAACTGTATAAGTTAGTCATCATCAAAACTAGAATGATGGGCCTTTGGGCCAATAATCTCTCCCCTTTTTATGATGACAAAACTCATGGAGTTATATATGCATGGATTAAAGATAACTTTTGTAAAACCTCCCTCTTAACTAATGCATAGCATAAAACATGTAGATATTCAATGTAAGCTCATAGATATCAAACAAATCATGAACAAAAATCATGAATATAAATACATATATACAAACATAAAATACAAGCATGCATATATAAACTCTAAAATCATCTCCTCCTTTTTGTCAATACATCAAAAAAGTACACAAAACAAAGTACATGTATATGCGATATAAATCTATGAAGAAGAGAGATAAAGTTAACCCCTTGCATACATGCATTACTTGGAGAAGGCATGACTAAAATCCTAACTCATATAAGTATAATATATAATGTATAGATGGAGATATTAAGTTACTCTTACACACGTGTATGATATAGAGAAGATTGCATATAGACAATAAATATCAAAACAAATTTTGAGAACAAAATGAAATTTTGATTTTTTAAGATACCATTTGTAAAAATAAAACAAGAATGTCAATTGAAAGGATAATGTTATAAGATACCAATTATAAAACAAACATGGATACCAATTGGAGAACTAGAAATACCAATTGAAAGTTAAAAAATTATTCTAAAACCAACATAGATATCAATTTGTAAAATAATTTTGATACCAATCAAAGGTTATGATACTGATTGTAAAATTCTAAACAATTTTAAAAAGTAGATACCAATTGTGATAATTGATACCAATTAAAAATATGAGCTATTAAAATATTTTTCTCAAAAGTAGAAAAATAAGATACCAATTAAAATTTAAATCAAGAAAGTTCTCCCCCTTTTTGAAACAATTACAAAACTAATGCATAAGCTTTGAAAAGTGATAATATCAATTGAAAGTGATACAATTTATACATTAAAACATACTCAAGCCATGCAAAAAAAATTATGCTAAAATATGCACAACTAACCAAATTATATATGTATGTATGTCAATTGAAATACTATTCATAATAAAGAGCAGAAATATATAGATAAAAGGAATGAGTATATAAAATTAATTATCATGATGAGAATCATGTGTATAACTCATTGAAATCACCAACTTACATGCACATTGTTGACACTTAAAAAAGACAAGATTCTTATTGGTCCGAACAATGTCTAAACTTGTTGACATTTACAAAAGACAAGTGACAGACGAGCTGAAGACCAGTTTTCACCCATCTCCGAGGGACAAGGAAGCAACTTGGACTCCACTGATCCAGCAAGCAGACAGTGAACCCGGATTGTTTTTGAACAGACCTCAGCAGGTCTAAGGTGCTAGCACTTAGCATCACATGAGCCCAAAGGGATGAGAGGCTAGTATCACCTGACTTCGCCTTGAAGCCATCCAAAGCCTCGCCAGGAAGCTAACTTATAACTTCGCCACAGAGGACTTCTAGCTCCGCCGAAAGGTTTCTTTCGGACTTCGCCAGAAACCGTCTCCAGCTCCGCTGCGAGCTCAAAGCGGGCAGCGCCGCTGTTGGTCTGCTATGGTCAACCTTTGACCAATCAAATCTCCAGATGAGATCAAATCTAATCAGGATTGAGATCAAATCCAATCAAGATCAAATTTGAGATCAAATTCGGCAGTTGATTGCCACAATCTCTTGACTCTTCTAAAACGAGTAAGAAGATCAGGGGAAATCCTCCAACAATATGGAAAGGATCAAAACAGATCAAGAAGATCAACCGACCTGCCATTTCTAGCCTCGCAGAAGCTGATCCTAGCCTCGCAGCAAGGCTACTTTTCAGATTCAAACAGATTTGATTCAATCTGTTTCCATATTTTTAAGGGACGGTTATACCCTTGTTCTCCCTATAAATAGCCCACCAGGGGCACAAGGAGAGAGGACTTCTTCGAAGAGCTTTTCTGAGACGATACGCTCGAGAAAGGACTCCACAAGTAGAGGCTTCTTCACGACGCACCGTGCGCTCTCGAATTCAGAGATCTTTTAGAGAATTGCTTTCTCTATTCAGGATGTTGATACCCTAACATCGTCCTTCTTCTCAAGGAATCTCCGGAACCAGGCGAGAAGGAATTCCTAATTGAAGGCGATTTTGAGAAGCAGCAAGAGGGTTCTACCAACCTTCTGTTCTCTGATTCCCCGAACCAGGCGAGAAGGGAATCTCATCGCCCGTATCGTCAAAGGGACAAAGTGGTCGCGTGCTGACCAGACTCCTATCGGCACACCTCTCCAGAATCTCTGAGGAGATCTACTTGTAATCTTTTTAAGAATACTTGTAATTTAGCTCCTCAAACTCTTTTTATTGTAAGTTTTTTCCTTTTGCAAATATAATGAAAAACAAGATAGCGACTCCGCTGGGGATTGTATTCTCCACTGCCGAGAATCAAGTGTCGCAATGCGACGAACAGACCTTCGGGTCTAACTCTGAAATCAGAAAAGCCGGTGCAGCCAGAGCCTCTCTGGCTAAATCTTCAAAGAAAGTCTCTGCGGAGATAGGAAAGGTTCTCTGCGAACCTACTGCGGTTATTTGGCGCGACAGGGAAGCACGTCCGCAGCCCAAGTCCTGCACTCTCAAGAACTTGGTCGTCCAGTTCGATCAAGAAAGATTTGAAGAAGTCCTCTCTGGGGGTGGCCCAATGCTTCGAGCACGGAAGCATCAGAAGGTTTCCGCGGCTAAGGTTTCAGAACAGAAACCAGAAGCAGAATTCTGCCAACACCCTCTAGCCTCGCGTGTGGCTAATCAGGTTCCTTGCGAACCTAAGTATCCTCTGCCAAAGCGGATGTGGAGGCCTAAACAGAAGTCTCTGACCGAAGCTTCAGGCATAGCTACGCCTAAACCGTGCCTCTCTCGCGAAGAAAAAGGTAAGATGCCTGTCCGCTCCAACAATGCTGCCGACCATGAAGTCACGACGGCAATCATACCGTCATCCAATTCAAGAACAGCAATGCCTTGTGCCAGCCTCGTTCATATGAGCAAAGCTACTGTACCACAGCATACTCACTGGGTCCATAGCCGCGAGGCTAAGACCAAAGTGTTATCTAAGGCTAATCCCCTTTGCAGCGGCATAGCGGGTAAAGCATCGCAGCGTCCTCCGCTCTCCAGCTCGTCAAGCACTAAGCTCGCACCTGTTGGCGAAGCTAGAACTGAAGTACTATTCAGTGCTAATCCCTTCTGCGGGGATAAGAGGAACGGAACATCATCCTATGTACGCTTCAGAAAGGCCTCTCCACAGGATTATTTAGGCTCTCATGGGCCTGACTTGCGGGAATTCTTGGCGAACAAGCGGAAGTCGGTGTCTTTCCGAACCACTTCCCCTTATTGTCAACAAAGGGGATGCCAGCTGGTGACAATCCATTTAGCTCGTTGCCGGTCACGACGAATCCTCGCCACTCCTCCATGCCGGCAATCAGTCTTTGATCGGCTGTCTGTACATCTCCCTATGAAGCATCGCAGAAGGAGCACCTCACGAGATCCAGCCTCCGCATCCGTCAACATGACTGGGAGATGACGAGAGTTACACGGAGGAAGTCAAACATCTGACGACACTCGCAGCTTCCCAGATCCAGACTACAGCCCAGGCTTAGGCGAAGCCTTGGTGCATGGAGAAGGTGTCTTCCGAAACACCAGATCTAGGGTGGCGATACCCCACAGTTACAAGCAGCCTTCTTCTTCAACGGCCCTAGCCTCGCCAGAGCCCAAGAAATCACTACAACCATCGGATGAAGAAGATGAAGACAGTGGGTCGCCTCTTTGGCGACAGTTAGCTCAGTGCGAACAGACAAAGCATCAGTCAATATGGCTGATAACACTAACGACGACCTTCGTCGGTGCCTGAAAGCTCAGGAGCAAACTTTCAGAACCCAGCAAGAAGCCTTGGATAATATTCAACAGATGCTTGCTCGACTCCTCAGCAATCGGAATGACAACGATGTAGGGAGCAATCACGATGAGGAGGAACACTTCAGCAATGAGCAGCCAAAGCCGGAGAAATTCAAGGAGGGTTCTTCCTTAGACGCCGAAGTCCTTAAGGGCCTCCAAGCTCAAATCGCATCCCTAACTCAGAGGGATGAATTAAAGAAGGTAGGGGCAGTCCGTCCTTATCCGCTAGAGTGGGATTCGGTGCCATATCCACCGAAGTTCAAACCACCAACGTTGCATACGTATGATTGTAAGAGTTCACCAAATCAGCACATCTACTATTTTCGGTCTCAGACTGGTAATGTTATAAGCAATGACGCCATCATGGCTAGGCTATTCATTGGCACCTTAAAGGGGGTGGCATTTGAGTGGTTCCGAAGTCTCCCCCGGGCTCTATCAACTCCTGGATCGACCTGAAAACTCGGTTCCTCTCTCGTTTCTATGAAGACGATACCGAAGTGACCATGGACAAGCTCCTCTCCACTGTGCAGAGGAAGGGCGAATCTGTCCGTGACTACATTGAACGGTTCAGAAATTTATCCTTGATGTGCCCAGCAGGGATGTCATTACCCATGCTCTTACAGACATGCAGACACAACTTCTTAGACCAAGTGGAAGTTCGCATGGAGGCTGTCAAAACCCACCCTTGGAAGAATTGGTCGAACAAGCAGAGATAGCCGAGAAGTCGGCTAAAAAGTTCGAACCATCCGCCCCTAGAGGCAAGTGGGGGACGAACAACAAAGGGCGTAGCGACCTACCGCAATCTTCTCAAGCTAAAGGCAAAGAGACTATGTCTGTGGAGTTATCCGGAGATGTGCAGTCGAAGGCCAAGAAGAGCGGCTTCAACAATCAAAGCCTAAGTTCCCTCCAAAGCAGTACTCCTTCAAAGATGATCAGGTGGTCACGATATTCCATCTGCTCCACAAAGGGAACAAAATGAAACTGCCAGATGCTCGGCGTCCCAATGAGATAGGGCGCACAAACGACCCTAAATACTGCCTCTACCACAGGATGATCCACCATCCTACTGACAAGTGTTATGTCCTTAAGGACAGAATACAAGCCCTGATCGATGCTGGGGTTCTGACATTGAAGACGGAGCAGAAGAAAGTCACTGCCAATATGGTGACTCTTGAGTTCGGCAGCACCCAAAAGGTCACAGTTCCCAACGGGACCTACCCAGCCCCCGCTCCACGGTTGAAGTCAGACACCCTCCATCCATGACTCAAGATAATAAGGGCCTCGTTCCCCTAACATTAGAGACGGGGGAAGTCATTTGGATACACCCGGACCTCGTCCAAGAAGTACAGCGGGATTCGAAGGAGCCCAACTTAAAGGGCAAATCTTGCAATGTCATCTCTGTCCTGCCAGACGATGGTAATCTTACATCAGCTTCCCTCAGCGATTCAGAAGGAGAAAAGCATGCTTGTGCAACGCAAGCCGATACGCCTCAACAGACGGGCACCCGATCCGGAAAATCATACTTGAGGCAGTATGAAAAGTCTACTGACGAGATACAACGGCAAACGACGTCGGTACCAATGTCAGCATCCACTCCAATCCCAACCAAGGGAAAAGAGAGGCCTAAGGAGGTACGATTCGACCACGTGTTGAAGAAACCACCAGGCCAAGGGCTTGATACGCCCTTTCGGTTTGACATATTGGCTCAGCTGGCCAATATCCCAGCTCGTATCACTATACACGAGCTCCTTCGTCTCTCAAAAGAGACAAGAGAAGCACTCAGGGATGCGCTAGCCAATTCAGAATCCTTTCTGACATGCATGCCTGAGATCCCTAACGACAACGTTCAGTCTCCTTGCCCAGAATGTCATCATACACAATCCAAGGTGCTCGCTATTACATTCACGGCGGAAGATATGCTTCTCAAAGACAATAAGCATGATCGACCTCTGTACTACACCGGATATATCGGTTCAACGTGCATCGAAAGAATACACGTCGATCCGAGGTCCGCACTTAGCATCATCCCCAAAAGGCTTCTTTACTTCCTCGGCATACCACTGTACAGGTTGCCGCAACCACTACTACAATATATGGTTTCAACGCCGGGAGCAGTCATCCACTGGAGAAAATTCGACTCCGTTGCAGAATCGGGAGCCTGAAGTCAGAAGTGACATGCTATGACATTGACGCTGACACATCATATAACCTGCTGCTGGGATGGCCATGGATCCATGCCAACTGGATCGTTCCCTCTACTCTCCACCAATGCTTTAAATATGTTGAAGATGATGCGACAGTACGAACTGTCTTCGCTGAAAAGCAACCATTCAAAGGGGTGAAAAATTACTTCACTGACGCTCTCCTGTATCAAGAGGTACCTAAGGAACCATTGCCAGACGATGATGAAAGTGGCAATGAGGCGGATTCAGAATCCGAAGCAGGCATGCCAGCCATTCTGATTGGTGAACCAATTATAGCATGTCTCAATAATTCCCAATGTAATACTCCTTCAGAGGATGAAGGTGAATGGGTAATTAATGAGAATATTTCTTTCGATTATCCTGCGAGTGTTGGGCTGTTTAAATCCATTACGGATAGCTCCCTACACATGCCTTTACATAAGCCAAGTGCGTCCAATACGCCCATGGAATCCGCAGAAGGAGCCGTTTTAGTGATCCCGCCATCCAAAGAAGGTCAGTTACCGATAATCTTCGGTAGAACCCAACCACGGGGACCCACGGCCGCAGATTCAAGTTCAGACTCAGACACTCTACAATTCTTTCATTACGCGCGGCCAGCGCGCCATATTATGAAGAAAATGGGGTACGACCTAAAGCATGGAGAAGGCCTGAATTTTGGAAAAGGAAGGCGCAGTTTGATGCATGACTTTGTGCCTAAAGGGAAGCCTGCAAATTATTATGATAGTACACACAGGGGGTTGGGATATGTTACACCAACATCGTCAGCAACGGTTCAAGCCAAAGACGATGAACCAATTCCATCACATTCGGCCTCATCCTCCGAGTGGGACTCAGATGTCAGTGTAGGAGGAATGTTCGAAAACCTCACTATTAATATGACTTCAAGCAGTCAATTGGAGCCCGCAGAAGCTGTTAATGAGGAACCATGGGCCCAGCAATTAAACCTCCAGTGGGAAAAGCGATTCGAACTGCGCGAACCACCTACTGAAGACAATGTGATGCAGGTCAACTTGGGTAGTCAAGATCATCCCAAACCCATCTTTATAAGTGAAAGCCTATCACTTATAGAAAAGGAAGAATTAATAATACTCGTAAAGGAGTATATAGACGTCTTCGCATGGAGCTACGAAGATATGCTCAGACTTGACCCACAGGTCGCTATGCACCGTCTAAACATCAAGCCTGACGTCAAGCCAGTCAAGCAGCAACAACGACGGTTTCGCCCAAACATCATGGAAGCTATTGAAGTCGAAGTTCACAAGCTCATTGCATGTGGCTTCATCCGAGAGGAACAACATCCAGATTGGGTAGCCAACATCGTCCCCGTCCTCAAAAAGAACGAGAAAATACGGATCTGCATCGACTATCGTGATCTCAACATGGCCTGTCCTAAAGACAAATTCCCACTGCCCATCACCGACGTCATGATTGATAACACATGCGGGTTCGAAAGGATGTCTTTCATGGACGGCTTTTCAGGATACAACCAGAATAAGATGTATCCCGACGACGAGAAGCATACTTCGTTCTGAACACCATTGGGGGTATACTGCTACACTATAATGCCCTTCGGACTGAAGAACGCTGGAGCAACCTACCAGCGAGCAATGAGTACGATCTTCCGCGATCATCTCCGAAAAATGGTGGAGTGCTATATCGACGACATTGCCGTCAAAAGCCGCAACAAGAATGAACATCTTCGCGACCTGAGAACGATGTTCGACATAATGCGGGCTCATCAACTAAAAATGAACCCGACAAAATCCTTCTTGGGAGTGTCAAGTGGCAAGTTCCTTGGGTTTATTGTCACATCAAAAGGGATTCATCTTGACCCAGACAAAGTCAAAGCCATCCAGAGCATGCATCCACCAAGGAACCTCAAAGAGCTCAGGGGCTTTCAAGGCAGGCTGGCTTATATCAGAAGATTCATTGCAAATCTCTCAGGCCGCTGTCAACCGTTCACCCGGCTCATGAAAAAGGGCACTTCCTTCGTATGGGATCAAGCTTGTCAGGAAGCATATGAAGACATCAAGAGGTACCTCACAAAACCTCCAGTCTTGGTGGCCCCTACATCAGGGAAACCATTTTTGCTTTATGTAAAAGCTCTGGACTACTCCCTCGGTGCCCTCCTCGCTCAAAAGGACGACAATGGCCACGAGCAGGCCATTTATTATCTGAGCAGAACTCTCATAGGAGCGGAATCTCGCTACAACCCTATCGAGAAAGAGTGTTTAGCTCTCGTCTTTGCTGTTCAGAAGACACGACATTATTTGGTCGGCCAGACCATACATGTCATCTCCAGAGTAAACCCATTGCGTCTTCTTATGATGAAGCCAGGATCATTGAATTTAAGATTGGCTAAGTGGGCACTTTTATTGTCTCAATACGACATGATCTTCACCCCTCAGAAGGCGTTTAAAGGCCAGGCCCTTGCAGAGTTCTTGGCTGCTCATCCAGTTCCGGAACATTCAAAACTTCACGAAGATATCCCTGATGAAGTCTTCGAGTCTTATGCAACCTCAGAAGAGGAAGTGTGGCAGATGTTCTTTGATGGAGCATCGCGAATGGGCCCTAAAGGCAAGATTATTGCCGGAGTGGGGGTTGTGTTTATCTCCCCGCAGAACCATGTTCCTCCCAGAGCATTTTCTTTGACAGAATCATGCTCCAACAATGTAGCAGAATATAATGCTCTGCTCATCGGTCTTCAACTCGCCCATGGAATGGGGGTACGCTACCTCGAAGCTTATGGCGATTCAAAACTGATCATCAATCAGGTTAAAGGCAAATACGAAGTCCGCCATGAGAACTTGCTGCCTTATTATCACACAGCCGTTGAATTGGCCAACCTATTTGAAGGTTTCTACATCAGGCACGTGTCTCGATCTCAGAATACCAAGGCGGCTCTCTTACTGCATTAGCAACGACACTAGCCTTACCAGCCTACACCGAGTATCACCTCACAGTCGCAACTCGACATCTTGTATGCTCCAAGCACATGCTAAGAACTCGAGAAGTCTATAATGTCTCCACGGATCTTGAACCAAGAGACTGGCGCTTTCCTCTCATTGACTATGCTTTGCACGGTCTGCTTCCAGACGATCCTAAGGAAGCGGCGTCCGTCAGACGAAGGTCTCTCCGTTTCTACTACAATCCAACTTTGAAGACACTTTACCGTCGTTCATATGACGGTGTTATCCTCCGTTGCCTTTCTCATTTAGAGGCACAGGAAGCGCTCCAAGAAGCGCACGACGGCACTTGCGGAGCTCATCAGCCAGGTCCTAAACTTAAAGACAGGTTGCATAGGCTGGGATATTATTGGCCAAGTATGATAGCCGATGCCATCCAATATGCACGAAGGTGTAAAGCATGTCAGATTCATACGGACTTCATACACCAGCCTTCGGAGCTGCTCCACCCGACTGTTGCTTCATGGCCATTTGAAGCATGGGGAGTAGATGTCGTAGGGCCAATTAGTCCCTCTTCGACGAAAGGTCACCGGTTTATCCTGGCAATAACCGATTACTTTTCAAAGTGGGCGGAGGCTATACCATTAACTGAAGTCAAGACCTCTAATGTGGTTAACTTCATCAAACACCATGTCATCTATCGATTTGGTGTCCCTAGGCGGATCATCCACGACAACGGTCCCCAATTCATAAGCCAAGTATTCTATCGGTTCTGCGATAAATACCGAATTCAGAATGTGGCTTCAACCGCCTATAATCCCGCCGCTAATGGGTTGGCGGAAGCATTCAACAAGACGATCATCAAGCTACTCAAGAAATTCGTCTCCTCGAACAAACGAGATTGGGACGAAAAGCTTGGCGAATGTCTTTGGGCCTACCGGACCACGATTCGAACACCGACAGGTAATACGCCTTTTTCCCTGGTATATGGGTGCGAAGCAGTCATCCCGTTGGAAATCCAGATGCCATCATTGCGAGTTGCTCTGACCACTAAGATCACGTCAGAAGACAATGATCGGTTACGTCTTCAAGAGCTCGAAGCCCTAGATGAGAAGCGACTTCAAGCCCAGCAACATATTGAGCTATATCAAGCTCGAATCTCAAAGGCCTTCAATAAGAAGGTCAAACAGAGGGTCTTCTAGAGAGGAGACTTGGTTTTAGCCGTCAGACGACCGATGATTACGACGTACAAGACCAAAGGCAAATTTCAGCCTAAATGGGAAGGACCGTTTGTAATAGAAACAGTCTATTCAAACGGAGCATACCGCCTTATGACTTCAGATGGCGACCTACTCATGATGCCGGTCAATGGCAAGTTCTTAAAGAAGTATTATCCCTGATTAAGGATCCTTCTTATGATCAAGTTAACATTACACCTCTGATTAAGACCTTCGTGTTCAAAGTACACTCAAAGAGAGCCTTTCTCTTCCTCCAAGCGAGATCACACAACCATAAACCAGTAGGAACCTGGCCGTATACTGGTTGTCTTAAAGGAGAGTCAAGGTTACACATACGTTAACCAGACGACCCAACATCCTTAACGATTAAGGACAGAGGAAAATGTTGGCTTTTAAGCCCAACATAAGTCCTCGACAACTCATCATGCTGAGGGGAATAGCATGGCTAGCCTAATTCAAACGGTAGTTGGTAAAGGCATATCAAACCCGTTGACAGCTGGGGATTTGCTAAAAATCCTAAGGGACCAGTTCCCATTTGATTCCCTCTCCAAAATCACTTACCAATTCTCATCCATAGAATAGTAAGACCACATATGCATTTCACTGTTACGTTAACATTAAACCTATGACAGTGATTCCCTCGTTTCTCCCTGTCAAGACGAGATCTCCAAAATTACTTACCAATTCTCATCCATAGAATGGTAAGACCACATATACATTTCGCTGTTACGTTAACATTAAACCTATGACAGTGATTCCCTCGTTTCTCCCCGTGAAAACGAGACTTTTCCCAAACTCCATTCCAACCTTGAGCTTGGTAGCGTCTCAATCGGTTATGTCATTGCGACCTCTGAACCAGCAGACAGCCAAGTCTCAATTTTGAGCTTGTTGACATTTACAAAAGACAAGTCTCAACTCCGAGCCCTGTTGACATTTACAAAAGACAGGTCTCGATACTTATTGACATTTACAAAAGATAAGTATCACCAACCTTGAGCTTGGTGGCGTCTCAATCGGTTATGTCATTGCGACCTCTGAACCAGCAGATAGCCAAGTCTCAATTTCGAGCTTGTCGATATTTACAAAAGACAAGTCTCAACCCCGAGCCCTGTTGACATTTACAAAAGATAGGTCTCGATACTTGTTGACATTTACAAAAGACAAGTATCACCAACCTTGAGCTTGGTGGCGTCTCATTCGGTTATGTCATTGCGACCTCTGAACCAGCAGACAGCTGAGTCTCAATTTCGAGCTTGTCGACATTTACAAAAGACAAGTCTCAACCCCGAGCCCTGTTGACATTTACAAAAGACAGGTCTCGATACTTGTTGACATCTACAAAAGACAAGTATCACCAACCTTGAGCTTGGTGGCGTCTCAATCGGTTATGTCATTGCGACCTCTGAACCAGCAGACAGCTGAGTCTCAATTTTGAGCCCTGTTGACATTTACAAAAGACAGGTCTCGATACTTGTTGACATTTACAAAAGACAAGTATCACCAACCTTGAGCTTGGTGGCGTCTCAAATCGGTTATGTCATTGCGACCTCTGAACCGGTAGATGACCAAGTCTCATTATCCAATCCAACAAGGATTATGTTCTCAAACGGCTACAATATAACTTCGAAAGGACAATTCAGCAAATGAAACGAGTTGGAGACTCGATAGGGAGTCAAAACAAAAGAAAGAATTTTCATTGATTCAAAAAGGATGGGATACATGAAGGCACATGTACAACGACCTACAGTCGTACATTGTAAGATCTGATCCGCTCTCCATGGGAAGCCAGCCCGTCCTCCTGTCATCAGCAGCCTGGGCAAGCGCCTGCGACTTCAGCTCAGCCTCATCGAAATCCATTGTCTGGGCCAAACGAGCTTCGACCTCCGCCAAAGTTGCCCTCTGAGACAATCCCTGCTGCGAGAGTTCGTCACTTTGAGCCTTGAGCTGCTCAAGCCGCGCGGTTTCTTCAAGACACACCGGTTCAGCCTTGGACAAGAGAAGGTTCCCCTTTCTAATCATCTCCTTGGCCTTCGCAATCCTATCTTCAACATCGAGAAGAGCACTGGTGGAGGCATCGATGGCATTTTCAACCTCTGCTTGCCTTGTTTCCAAAGATTTCAAATCAGAGAAAATAGCCTCAGCGGCTTCTTGAGCGCAAGACGGGCCTCATGCTTTTGAGCGACAAGGCGCGCAAACCGCTCACTAACCGAAGGCTCCAGGTCTGAGCGGCTAAGACGGCACCATTCCTCTACGTCCCTCTCAAATTGATCGACCAGGAGTTCCAAGGCAGTGGCCTGGTGATACCCTTCAAGGTCCCGAATACTTTCAATACTGCGGGAGAGGACCACCTTAACGTTGAGAACGGCATAGTCGAACCTTTCAAGACCAGGTCGATGCATCGCCCTAAGCCTTTGTAAAAACTATCGACTATGTCGCCTATAAAATCATTTTCAATCTCGGCCACTTCTGGTAGACGGACAACCTCAGGAAAGTCCACCAGCCCGGTCGATACCACCGAGGAAGGAGCAACAGGAACACTAACAGCAGTAAGACAGGCCGTTGGTGATCTTGACGGAGTCTTCATGGAAATCAGTACACTAGCCACCGCGGAGGTAGGACTAGTGACCATCTACTGAACAGCAGGTTCAACCACCAGGGTTGGAGAGGTAGGGCTGGTAATCACCCTCAGCTCCGCACTTGGCAAAATTATCGGCACCTCACTCGTTGATATAATTGGGAGTGAGGACACCTCCGGAACTGCCGTTTCTTCAGCCCCTGGTCCTTCGGCTGGCTGGGGCGATAAGAGGGCAGGTCGCCATATAGCGCATCCAACACAGCAGCATCCGCCGCGGTCGAAGTGCTCATATCACCCTGGACTCCCCAGGAAGATCAGCCGGTTCCCTTGAAGCTAATGCACCTTGAGGCTGAACACTTGTAACAAGACTGTGTTTAGACAGGACACAACATGCAATAGAAGCCAAGAGGTTAGGACAGTACCATAAGATGACGTCGCCTCAAACATCTCGGCAGCCACATCAGTCTCCATGGGCTCCATCGGAAAATTCTTGGCGGAATCAGCACGAATGACCGGCCCGCTCGCCGAATCTCCTGTGGACCATCCAACAGAGCTCGACGCTACAGGGCTTCCTTTGGAAGTCCCAGCGCCCGAGGGACCAATGTCAGCCGCATCACCTCCGGACTCCTCCGGGTGGACAAAAGAACCATCCTCAGTTTCATAAGTAAATAGGGGATCATAATGTTCCCCTTGCTCTCCAGCCGCCTCAGCTCTTATAATCAAGAAGAATTGATAATAAGTCATTTGGAACACACAAAAGACCTATTATACGGACGGAGTTGATCTTACCCAGATCCTGAGCAAATTCACCGGTAGTCGGTTCAGCAACCGACGGGTCCGTTATTAACGGGATAGCAGGAGGGAACGCTGCTGAGGGTTCGCCCTCTACGACAACCATAGGAGCCTGACGACGGGACTTCTTCGCCAATGACTTCCTACGAGATCTACCCTCCCGCTTTCTTTTGAAGTGGACAACAGAATCCTCTTCCTCCACTTCTTCTACACGATGAGGGGGAACGATCCCCATCACACCAGAGCCAGTCGCAGAAGTCTCAGCCCCCGCTCCCGCTTCGAGGCGAGGACTTCCTGCTGAAAAACACCTAGAGGGGGGTGAATAGGTGTAATTGGTAATCTAACAATCTTTTTAAAATTAAGAGGGATGAATGATGCAACGATCTCTCAAAACAAGACTAAGAGCCGAATACCCCGTGAGAGGTTCTGAACTCCTTCCTCCCAATTCCCTTGAATGGGTTAGAGGTGCGCAATGCAACCTTGTTGTATGAGAATTGATCGACAAAATATCAATGAATGAGTAATAGGCAATGATGAAGAGCACACAAGATATCACAAGTAGAGGAAGCAAAAATACTTGAAACAATAAGCAATAGAGAGCAATTGAAAGTAAAGCAAAATAGAGAGCAAGAGCAAAAGACAATCGCAAACACAAGTATTTGTTTCGAGGTTCGAGCCACCGCTCTACTCCCGCCTTCACCTCCGTGAAGGGTTTCCACTATCCACCGAGGACGATTACAACGGTCTACCGAAGACCCGAGCACCGAGCTCCACCAAGTACAATAACCTCTACCGAAGAGGTGTCTCCACAAGAACAAGAAGATCACAAGAACAAGAGTGATCACAACAAGATCACCAAACTCTTTTACAACACTCTCACTCTTTTTACAACTTCACTATAGAATGAGTAAGGGATTTTTGGCTCTATGAAGTGTAGTGAGAAAAACTCAGTTGTAGAGATGATTTTTTTTGCTAGGGAACACAACTGAAAACTAGCTCAAGAATGAGTTGAAAATGGAGAGCTTTAACACTTTTCTTTTCTCTTTGAAAACTTTAAAAACTTGAGGATTATTCTTGGTCTTTTGCAAAAAAATCTTCTCCACTATTTATAGGGAGAGAAATAAGTTAAAAACAATTTATTTTGACCTTATTTGCTCTGAAAAAGTTCTGAAAAACCCTGAAAAAGTCTGCCAAAAAACAGTCCAAAAAACAGATTTCAGAATTGCACAAAAGAGGAAAGAGCCGTTGGGCTTTTGCAGGCTTGGCGGTCGACCGGGCCGGTCGACCGCCAGCTCAGCTGGCAAAGAGCCGTTGGCTGGGGTCGACCGGACCGGTCGACCGTCCTAAAAGATGAAACACATTTTTCTTCTGGCGGTCGACCGGGCGGTCGACCCAGAAAACCCGAGAGCAACTGCTCACAGTCGGTCGACCCGGGCGGTCGACCAACAGACGTGCACAAATGTGCACGTCCTGGCACTGGCGCCAGTCGACCGGGCCGGTCGGCCGGTCAGCCTGAAACAGAAAAAAAAACAGCAGGATTTTGGGAATGGAAATTTTTGTAAAAAATATTTTGAAGTATGGAAAGCTAAGTAACATGCTGGAAAGGGTATACATACATGATCAAAAACATGATATTTATATTTGTAAAAATTAGGGTCATGTATAAATATACTAAGGCATGAAACCTAATTTTGATCATGAAAACTTGAATACAAAAAACGTGTGTGTATATCCTAGAGCCAATTTCCAAAACTCAAACTTTAACAATCTAATTCTTACATTGGTTCTAAGTACTACAAGTGCTTCAAGAGGGCTTTTCACCATAAGGTCTTCAACACTTGATTCTTGAGCCCAATTTGAGTTGACTTGAGTCTAAAATATTTGCTTATAGGGAATAAACCTTCTAGATGAGTTAGATCCCTGAAACACACTTAAACAACAAACTCTATTAGTACAAATAACTAATATGTTTTGTAATCATCAAAACACACTAAACACGGGTGATTGTAACCTTGGGCCAACAATCTCCCCTTTTTGATGATGACAAAACATATAGGTTATTTAAACAAAAATGGAAGAAGAGCTTGGAAAGCTCCCCCTCAAATAATGCTATGTATCAATAATGTCAATGAAGAGCTAAATACAAAAGGCATTGGAAATACATAGTCATTAGAAACACATAGTTTTGTCAAAAACTCAAATACATCAAAGTAATACACCATAAACAAACAAACAACAAACAAACTCATACTTTTTCTCCCCATTTTTGTCATACATCAAAAAGGGTTAAACAAACAAAACAAAAGAGATTTTTCTTTAAGAATCCATAATGCAAATATTCAACTCACCACAAATAAAGGAAAATCTAGCATAATCCAATGGTTTAGTAAAAATATCGGCAAGTTGAAAATTGGTAGAAACATAATCAATATCAATATCACCTTTTTCATAATGATCTCTAAGAAAGTGATATCTAATGTCAATGTGTTTGGTTTTACTATGTTGATTTGCATTCTTTGTCATGTGAATTGTACTAGTATTATCACAAAATATTTTAACATGATCAAAGTGTAAATCATAGTCGAGGAGAGTATGTTTCATCCAAAGAACTTGTGCACAACAAGCTCCGGCTGCAACATACTCCGCCTCGGCGGTTGATAGGGCTACCGAATTTTGCTTTTTGGAAGACCAAGATACAAGACAATTATCTAGGAATTGACATGTTCCACTTGTGCTCTTCCTATCTACCCTACAACCCGCATAGTCGGCATCCAAAAAACTCTTCATATCAAATAGTCCGGTTTTCGGATACCACAAACCCATTTCAATAGTGCCCTTAAGGTATTTAATAATGCATTTTACCGCTACTAAATGAGACTCCTTAGGACATGATTGAAAATGAGCACAAAGACAAACGGAAAACATGATATCCGGCCTACTAGCCGTCAAAAACAATAAACTACCTATCATGCTACGATAAACTTTAATGTCTACACTTTTACCTTGTTCATCCTTATCAAGCTTGGTAGTTGTTGCCATGGGAGTTTTGCTCACTTTAGCGCCTTCAAGTCCGAATCTCTTGATGAGTTCCTTTGTGTACTTGGCTTGATTGATGAAGATCCCATCCTTCCTTTGCTTGATTTGGAGTCCAAGGAAATAGTTAAGCTCCCCCATCATAGACATTTCAAATTCATCCTTCATGCATGATTCAAAAGCTTGGCAAAGAGATTCATTAGTAGAACCAAAAATAATATCATCTACATAAATTTGCACAATAAGAATATCATTTTCTACATGTTTTGTAAACAAAGTGGTGTCAATTTTACCTTTCTTAAAACCATTTGAAATTAAGAATGAAGAAAGTCTTTCATACCAAGCCCTAGGGGCTTGTTTTAAACCATAAAGAGCTTTATCTAATTTAAACACAAAATCCGGATGTGTAGGATCAACAAACCCGGGGGTTGTTCAACATACACCTCCTCTTCAATAAAACCATTTAGAAAAGCACTTTTAACATCCATTTGAAATAATTTAAAATCTTTATATGAGGCAAATGCTAGTGTCATCCGTATGGCTTCAAGCCGTGCTACGGGTGCAAAGATTTCTTCAAAATCGATTCCTTCGATTTGAGTGTAACCTTGGGCAACTAACCTAGTTTTATTCCTAACAACGTTACCCGATTCACCCAACTTGTTCTTAAAGATCCACTTAGTACCAATTGTTGGTCTATCGTGGGGCCTAGGAACAAGGTGCCAAACTTGGTTGCGCTCAAATTGATTGAGTTCCTCTTGCATGGCTAGCAACCAATATGAATCGGCCTCGGCTTCGAGGACGTTCTTGGGTTCAACATGAGAAATAAATGCATAATGTCCACAAAAATCATGAAGTTTAGAGCGAGTGGTTACCCCTTTTGATACTTCACCTATGACGAGGTCCTTGGGATGATGAGGATTGTATCTCCAATCCTTTGGAAGTTGTTGAGTAGGCTCCACTTCAATTGATTGAATTTCATGTCCTTGAGCCTCTTCTACTTTAGCTTCACTTCCTTCATCATCCTTTGGCTTGTCTCCCATAGTAGGTGTATCCTCCAAGGTCACTTTCTCCAAGCCTTCATCCAAAGCATCTATTTCTACAACATTCTTAACAAACAAGTTAGATTCTTCAAACTTAACATGTATAGATTCCTCAATAGTCAAAGATGATTTATTGAAGATTCTATAAGTTTTACTAGTATTAGAATAACCCACAAAATTGCCTCATAAGCTTTAGCATCAAATTTTCCTAAATTATCTTTTGTATTTAAAACAAAATATTTGCATCCAAAAACCTTGAAATATGAAACATTTGGTTTTCTAGAAAAGTACATTTCAAAAGAAGTCTTTGAAGTATTTTTACACAAGAAAACACGATTTGATATATAGCATGATGTATTAACGGCCTCGGCCCACAAATAATGTGGTAGACCATATTCACTTAGCATTGTCCTAGCCATCTCTTGTAAAGTTCGATTTTTCCGTTCAACTACTCCATTTTGTTGTGGAGTTCTAGGACAAGAAAGTTCGTGCTTAATTCCATGTTCTTCACAAAAAGTGGTAAAGGGTAGGTTAATGAACTCACCTCCTCTATCACTTCTTATTCTTAAAATTGAAACATCTTTTTCTTTTTTAACTCTTTTCTTAAAAGATTGGAAATATGAAAGTGCTTAATTTTTGTGTTCAAGAAAGAAAACCCAAATAAACCGTGAAAAGTCATCAACCAAAACAAATGCAAATCTATTCCCACTTAGACTTTTGGTTTGTGTAGGGCCAAATAGATCCATATGGATTAACTCCAAGGGACGTGATGTCATGATATCCTTAATTGACTTGAAAGAAGACTTAGTTTGTTTCCCAAATTGACATGCGTCACAAACTCAGTCTTTTTCAAAACTCAAACAAGGAATACCTTTCACCATTTCCTTTGTGTTTAACTTAGAATTATGGTCAAAAGAAATATGCCCTAATCTTCTATGCCACAACCAAGAGTCATCATCGAGGGCTTTTAAACAAGTAATATTACAAGACATATTAAACATATCTATCATATAAACATTACTTTCACGAAAACCGAAAAACACACAAGTATTAGAAATTCTATAAATTACTTTATAAGCTACATTATCAAAAACTACATCAAAACCTTTATCACAAAGTTGACTAACACTCAAGAGGTTATGCTTGAGGCCATCAACTAAAACAACATTCTCAATTAAAGGGGATGTGCCGAGTTTTACATTACCAATACCGATGATTTTACCCTTGGCATCATCTCTGAAGGTGACGGTGCCACCTTCATGGTATCTTGATAGGGTTGCAAAGTTGTTGATGTCCCAAGTCATGTGCCTTGAGCAACCACTATCAAGATACCACAATCCTCTACGTCTTTGGGCCTTGGATGGTACCTACATCATTTAGCAAAATAGTTGACTTTGGTACCCAAATTTTCTTGGGTCCTTGAAAGTTAGTGTTGAGAACCCAAACATTATGATGAGATGCACTTAGTCTATCATAGCAAAAATTAGCTAAGTGCCCTTCTGTCCACAATGTGAACATGAGAACACTCTTCCAACATAAATGCATGATGTGTGTGTGAAGTGTGAGCATGTCTTGGGGGTTTGCCACGATGTAAAGGTTGTGTGGTATGAACATGAGCATGAGCATGGTAAACATTTTTCTTAGGGGCTTGTTTCTTAGGAAACATAGCTTCAATCTTCTTCTTATTAAACTCACAATTTTTAAAACCATTCCTAATGAGTCTATTCTTTTTTTAAGCATGGTAATCTCATTAGAATCAACTAGTGGGGACTTGCCTTTACAAGAAATCTTATACTTGTCAAAATCTTTTTGGGTGGAAACAAGAGTGGAAAGTAATTCATCTTTTTCTTTAGAAAGAGTAAAAACTTGATGATTAAGAGATTCATTTCCTTTTTCATTTTTAAATACTTTTTCTTAAGAAAATCATAGTTATGTGATAATTCTACAAAAGCTTCTCCTAACTCATCCATGGAAAGTTCATCATTTGGAGAAGTGGAAGGGGTTACCTTGCTTGTGCTTTCATTTGCCATGAAGCACATGTTAGCGGTGTCGATTTCCTCCTCGGATTCGCTCTCGGAATCCCATGTAGCTTTCATTGCCTTCTTCTTGTAGGGCTTCTTGGAGGTGGAAGGCTTTACTTTATCCAGACACTCCGCCACTATGTGTCCCGGCTTTGACAATTGAAGCAAATAATCTTCCTTTCTTCTTTACCTCCTTGCCATCTCCTTCTTCCTTGAAATTTAGCCTTGTTGTACATCCTCCGGACGTTCTTCACAAGAAGTGAGAGCTCTTCGTCATCTTCTTCTTCATCGTCTTCGTCGGAGTGTGTGGATTGACTTTTGAAGGCTATTGTCTTCTTCTTGGAAGGAGCCATGTCCTCCCTCACTTTCCTCTCCATCTCATGGGTTTTGAGGTTCCCAATGAGACCAATTAGCTCCATCTCCTCCTTGTCATTGAGTTCCTTCAAGGTGGTTGCTTTTACTTCCCATGAAGGAGGAAGAGCCCGGATGATCTTTCTAACTCTTTGATCGTTGTCGATAGCATCACCTAGAGAAGAAAGTCCATTAGTGATCTTTGTAAATCTTGTAACCATATCATCTATGGTTTCATTTTCTTGCATGTAAAAGTTCTCATATTGGGACGAAGAAGGTCTATTTTAGCCCTCTTCACTTGTGAGGTCCCTTCATGTGTAACTAGCAAATGTGTCCAAATTTTATATGCGGACTTGCAATGAATAACTCTAGCTATATCATCATCATTAAGGGCTTGAAGGAGCGCATAGTGAGACCTAGCATTGGCATCAAATTCTTTGGTCTCTATTTCGGACCAAGTGGATTCATCACCGGGGGGTGCACTAAAGGGTTTGGTCACGGCCTTTGCAACTCGACTACCTAGAGATTGCAAGAAAACGGTCATCTTAACCTTCCATATGGGAAAGTTAAGTCCATCAAACTTAGGGGGTGTCTTAATACCATCGGCCATCTTTACTAAATGAGAATGAATGAAATGATTAGCAATATTAGGATCTCTCTAGGGTTGTTTAGCCAAGAGCCTAGTAACCAAGCTCTGATACCAATTGAAAAACACTTAGAGGGGGGGTGAATATGTGTAATTGCTAATCTAACAATCTTTTTAAAATTAAGAGGGATGAATGATGTAACGATCTCTCAAAACAAGACTAAGAGCCGAATACCCCGTGAGAAGTTCTGAACTCCTTCCTCCCAATTCCCCTTGAATGGGTTAGAGGTGCGCAATGCAACCTTGTTGTATGAGAATTGATCGACAAAATATCAATGAATGAGTAATAGGCAATGACGAAGAGCACACAAGATATCACAAGTACAGGAAGCAAAAATACTTGAAACAATAAGCAATAGAGAGCAATTGAAAGTAAAGCAAAATAGAGAGCAAGAGCAAAAGACAATCGCAAACACAAGTATTTGTTTCGAGGTTCGAGCCACCGCTCTACTCCCCGCCTTCACCTCCGTGAAGGGTTTCCACTATCCACCGAGGACGATTACAACGGTCTACCGAAGACCCGAGCACCGAGCTCTATCAAGTACAATAACCTCTACCGAAGAGGTGTCTCCACAAGAACAAGAAGATCACAAGAACAAGAGTGATCACAACAAGATCACAAAACTCTTTTACAACACTCTCACTCTTTTTACAACTTCACTATAGAATGAGTAAGGGATTTTTGGCTCTATGAAGTGTAGTGAGAAAAACTCAGTTGTAGAGATGATTTTTTTTGCTAGGGAACACAACTGAAAACTAGCTCAAGAATGAGTTGGAAATGGAGAGCTTAAACACTTTCTCTTTGAAAACTTTGAAAACTTGAGGATTTTTCTTGGTCTTTTGCAAGAAACTCTTCTCCACTATTTATAGGGAGAGAAATAAGTTAAAAACAATTTATTTTGACCTTATTTGCTCTGAAAAAGTTCTGGAAAACCCTGAAAAAGTCTGCCAAAAAACAGTCCAAAAAACAGATTTCAGAATTGCACAAAAGAGGAAAGAGCCGTTGGGCTTTTGCAGGCTTGGCGGTCGACCGGGCCGGTCGACCGCCAGCTCAGCTGGCAAAGAGCCGTTGGCTCGGGTCGACCGGATCGGTCGACCGTCCTAAAAGACAAAACACATTTTTCTTCTGGCGGTCGACCGGGCGGTCGACCCAGAAAACCCGAGAGCAACTGCTCACAGTCGGTCGACCCGGGCGGTCGACCGACAGACGTGCACAAATGTGCACGTCCTGGCATTGGCGCCGGTCGACCGGGCCGGTCGGCCGGTCAGCCTGAAACAGGAAAAAAAACAGCAGGATTTTGGGACTTGAAAATTTTTTGTAAAAAATATTTTGAAGTATGGAAAGCTAAGTAACATGCTGGAAAGGGTATACATACATGATCAAAAACATGATATTTATATTTGTAAAAATTAGGGTCATGTGTAAATATACTAAGGCATGAAACCTAAATTTGATCATGAAAACTTGAATACAAAAAACGTGTGTGTGTATCCTAGAGCCAATTTCTAAAACTCAAACTTTAACAATCTAATTCTTACATTGGTTCTAAGTACTACAAGTGCTTCAAGAGGGCTTTTCACCATAAGGTCTTCAACACTTGATTCTTGAGCCCAATTTGAGTTGACTTGAGTCCAAAACATTTGCTTATAGGGAATAAACCTTCTAGATGAGTTAGATCCCTGAAACACACTTAAACAACAAACTCTATTAGTATAAATAACTAATATGTTTTGTAATCATCAAAACACACTTAACACGGGTGATTGTAACCTTGGGCCAACACCGCATCTGAGGCCTCGCTGTCATTAACAGCGACGAATTCCTCTATGCCCGGGACGCGGACCCTCTTGCCTCCCCTCTTCTCAGAAGCCTTCCGTTTCAACCGCTGAGAAATTAACTTCACACCAGAGCTGTTGGCCTTGAAATCGAGGGGTGTGGAGTTGAAAGTTGTGTACCACTGGCAGAAGCACAGGGTCATTTGAAGATTGGGACTCTTCAATGGCGTACGCAGCCGCGCCCCAGTACCGCCTGCAGTAAAGAATCGCCAGGCACGGGCCCCGTCAATAAGACTCCCCATGAAGGCCAAATCAGGATTGGGGTTTGCCCACATACAGCTGGTCGTACCCAAACTGCCGAGCAAATCGGCTGGGGACATAAGGTTCCAAATAGCAGGTATCCCCGCTTCTGTACAATAAGTGTGAGGGCCGGATGCTGACCAGCCACTCAAAAACTCCCCGGCTCAGGAAGACCGCCCTTCCCTCGCATCTTGGAACTCCTCGTCGTATCCTGCACCCCGAATACGGGGAAAACAGTGGAAGAGACCGTAAACGTCATATCGACGCACCAATTTACGGGCCTCAGCCACGTATTTCTTCAGCCACGAACGCCCTTCAAATCGGCGGAGGAGCGCCATTCGAACACCTTGCGGAGGGTCTTCTCCAGCTCCAATCAGTGAAGGACAATGTAAGGTGAACCACGCCTCAGATAGGTGTAGGGCAGACCTATCCTAGGATTGGGTCCGTCACAAGGTAAAATGGCTCCCTTTCCACGCTTCGTCGTCGGTGGCCTGCAAAAAGCCTCCGTTAATGCACGAAGGCCTCTTTGAATGCAGCACACCATGGCCGGGAGAAGACCCAGACGGCGACCATGGACCAAACGAACGGCGGGCAGCAAAACATTTGGATGAACGATGTCACCCGAAGAAGACGGCACCACGCACCTCTTCAGCCAGACTGTTAAGAAACCAGCCAGAAGTGCCTCCCGGGACATCGGCGTGCGAACCTGATGCTGGAAGCTTCGAAGGACATCACCCTGCTCATAGGGACCATCGTCTTCCTTCACAACTATATCCCCTTGGAAGTGCTTTTGCATCCGGTTAAGGATGTCTCATCAGCAACTCCACAGTGAGCCGCTTCAGGAGTGTTCTCTATATCTGGGAACAAATAATCTCCCCAACTCTTCAAGCTACAGGAGGTTCCCTTACTGCCCCCATGCATACTGGAGCAAATGTACAGGTGGCACATTAACTCCATGTAGGTCTCGAACAAGACAGGCTCCTGCTTCTCCAGAAGAGCCAATTCCGCCTCGCACGGGAAGTATTCTTCATATGGGAGAGACCCAAAAGGCAGAGCAGAGACTTCCCACATCTCATACAAGGCCATACCCAATTCACCAACAAGGGTGAAGAAAGTCCCCGTAGCTGGGCAATACAATTCAAAAATAGCGTAGAAGCACGCCACGTTCATCTCAATACCGTAGCAGGTCGCCCTGACGGCCTCATAGAGGTTTATCCTCTCCAGATCCTCCTCGAAATGAGCGAGGATGTATACAGTTAAATCCCTCCACCATGCCTTCAGAGGGTGAATCCAGCCTGGAGTCCTGAAGTCAGTAGCTGGGTAGTTCCCATTGACCTTGCAGAATTGGTTGCCAAAGGTCAGCGCCACAGCAGGATTCTCTCCCACTGGGATCTCTCGCGACACATTCCCAGGATGTAGACCCATTATGCAATGAGGAGGCCTCGCTCTTGCATAACCAGGAGATTGAAGCATCAATTTTCCTATGTGGACACAGTCAGTACTCCAGCTCACGTCCCACGACATCTTCCGAGCCTGTGTCACACTCTGGAAGGAAGACAAAGAAAAATGTCACTTATTGGATGGAAGGTAAAACTTCTCACCATCCAACTGGAAAATCCACTGCCCTTCCCCGGCCTGTAGTTGGTGATCAGGATCTGGCGCGGCATCCCCAAACATGAAGTCAGGCTTCCTATAAGTCCGACGGTCAACATCTTCAAGATGAGCCGTAGTCAGAATACTCTCGTGGTGTGCTGGTCACCACCGTGAATAAGCGTGTCTCGACCAAGAGAGCTCTGCTCACTAAACAGAGAAGCTTGCCCTTGAAATTGCAAGCTGATATTGCCATCAACTCCGCTGGTCATCCCAAACAGATTGTTCAAGGGACCGGGAATGTAGTGCACTGTAAGAACAAAACGAACTATGATTAGTTCACCAGCCAAGCGAACATGAAGACATAAATTTCACCAAGGCATAGTCTCGCCCACTGAGCAAAGCCAGCAAGGCGATAGCTTCAACAAAGCTTAATCTCGCGGACAAGTCTGCATCTTGCAGAAAATGCCCAAGTATTAACTTCGCTTAAGCAGAAAGTGGTATAGCCCTAAGGGCTGACGTCATCAAAAGGGCATTATGGTCAAAAACCATTCTTGACGGCCATGATCGAAGGGACAGACCTGTATCCTGTTCCTCAACAGGACGAAGACAGCCCAAGCAATAGCTTCATTCAGAAGCTTAGACAAGAAATGTTTAGTTCTTAGTTCCCCGTCCAAGAAAATAGGGAAATTCAGGGAAATGGATTCCCTAACATAACAGATCATGCTCGATCGTTCTGGATTCATCAAAGATAGTCAAATATCGGCTCTAATCAAAAGGGAAAGTCCCTTACCAGCAATTGGTCGTTCAATGAACGGAGGAGGAGAAGGACCCTCCGTTGCAGAAGTTGCCACTTCTTTCCCCGCTCGTCTTTTGGGCGCCATTGAAGAGCTGCGAAAGTTCTCAAAGCTTTCTGAATAAAGAGGAAAGGAAAGAGGAAGAAGAAGAATCAAAAGTTCTCTGAAAAAAAGATCTGTTCTTTCTCAGCCCGATCGGGCTTTTATAGGCCAATCAGCGCCTGAAACGATGCCTCGAAAAGGGCACGGGCCGACGTTTCAATTTGAAATGTTGCTTAAAGCGCCTTCCCGAGAAGCGCTGACTCAGCCACTAAGGCTTAACCTCGCTAATGAGTCAAAGTGCGGACTTCGCACAAGTTCATCAAGAACTTCGCCAAAAGATTGCCTTAGCCCACTAAAGGCACAGTTCGCAGACATGACAGTTTCGCGCGAAGCTCATTCAAAAAGGACCCTGTCCTTAACTCTGCATAAAGTTTAGCCCCGCTATGGCCAAATTCTCAATGAAGGCAAGGCGGAAATTAGATGAGCAGAAAATGAACTTTCATTGATTTAAAAGAAAAGGTACATTGATACTACATCAAGGTTGTGTTTCGTACAACAGATTCAGTTGCTCAGCAAGATCATTTGCGCAAAAGGCATACAAGTGGTTTTATCTGCTTTCAAGCCAGACCAACTGGACACGAAAGGCCTTCCTCCTGCACAAGGCCGTAACCAGTTGTGCCACGAGGATAGGGCCATAATTTTCACATAATGGCAGATTTTGCCACCAGGAAGCTGGATCACCTTTGATGAAAATTGGCAATGAACTTATCGCCGCCAACACGATAGATCACCTATAATGGGAATTGGCAGTGATGTCAGTGATCTCACAGGTGTGACGTCCGCTTTCCCGAAGTGGATCATCTCCAACGAAGCGGTCACCAGCCTCACCTCAGAACGAATCATCTCGGATAAGAGGCTGCCAACAGCCTCTGGGACACACATCAGCTGCCCCAAGTTGTTCCTCCTGCTTAAAAGTAAAGCTTCAACGGGAAGCATAAGGCAACTTTTCGGTCTCTTTCATCAAGACACAAGATCGGCGAACATAGCTCACTGCAATGCAAAATTGGAGCAAGTTAGCAGTTAAACACAGAAGACACTGCAAAAGCGCTAAAGCCGAATTCTTTGGTGCAAAGCAATCCGATTTCAGTTAAAGCAGAGGATAAGCCTCGCTCGCACAACAGTGATGGGCTAGCTCAGCAAACGCCAAGTCCTAGCCTCGCTTATATGGCTAAGCCAGACTGATCCTATGGGACACAGTCTTAGCCTCACCTATATGGCAAGACTGGCTCAACCTTGAAGATACCAGGTCCCAAGTTCTGCCTATGTAGCGGACTTAACATACAATGATCTTTCTGTGATCAAGTCAGAATGATAGCTTTGTTGGGGAAGCTATGTCAAAATCCTTCTCTGTAGACCAGTCAATTGCAAGATGAAGAGTAAGGGAAACTAATCCCTGAAGCAGCTGTTAAAGCTGAATTAAGGGAGATGAATTCCCAAAAATCGGTGAAGTCGTTGAATGATCAAGACTTACCGGTCCTTGGCCGGGTAATAACCAGAGTGGGCATTCCCATAATTCAGAGATCTGAGTATCTCTCTCAACCAAGAGAAGAGGAGAAGAGCAGATCACTTCTCTTCAGAGGACCTCAAGTGTCCTATTTATAGGCCCCATGGCCTGAGCGCTGCCGCCTCAAGCGTGGAAGCACGAGCGCATTTAAGGCATTTACTGCGCCTTGAGAAAAGGGACGGTTTCCCTTGGAACCGTGCAAAGGGAGAAACGTCTCCCTCATAAAGACACTTATTGCGCCTTGAAGAAAGGGAATATCCTCCTTCAAAAACGTGCAAATCGGAGAATATCTCCCTCGATCAGCACGAAGAAAGGAGTAATCCTCCTCGTAACTGGCCCACGGCAGTTGGCCTCGGGAAAGCGACAAACACTCCAGGGCGAACGTATCTCCAGAAGCCCAGATGCGGAGCTACCCGCACGCGAAGCTACTCAGAGTCACGAACCTCTGTGCAATTCTTCTGCGAATCTACATCCAAAGCAGGATTTAAAGCGAAGCTGAACTCAACCATTATGGCGACGTTCATACTCCACACACCACCAATCAAAGCAGTTCAAAGTGTTTCGAAGTCTGAGCTATTGCAGACTTTCGAAAACTTTGAAGGGGGTCTTGTTGACACTTAAAAAAGACAAGATTCTTATTGGTCCGAACAATGTCTAAACTTGTTGACATTTACAAAAGACAAGTGACAGACGAGCTGAAGACCAGTTTTCACTCATCTCGAGGGATAAGGAAGCAATTTGGACTCCACTGATCCAGCAAGCAGACAGTGAAGCGGATTGTTTTTGAACAGACCTCAGCAAGTCTAAGGTGCTAGCACTTAGCATCACATGAGCCCAAAGGGATAGCCTCGCCTGAGAGGCTAGTATCACCCGACTTCGCCTTGAAGCCATCCAAAGCCTCGCCAGGAAGCTAACTTATAACTTCGCCACAGAGGACTTCTAGCTCCGCCGAAAGGTTTCTTTCGGACTTCGCTAGAAACCGTCTCCAGCTCCGCTGCAAGCTCAAAGCGGGCAGCGTCGCTGTTGGTCTGCTATGGTCAACCTTTGACCAATCAAATCTCCAGATGAGATCAAATCTAATCAGGATTGAGATCAAATCCAATCAAGATCAAATTTGAGATCAAATTCGGTAGTTGATTGTCACAATCTCTTAACTCTTCTAAAATGAGTAAGAAGATCAGGGGAAATCCTCCAACAATATGGAAAGGATCAAAACAGATCAAGAAGATCAACCGACCTGCCATTTCTAGCCTCGCAGAAGCTGATCCTAGCCTCGCAGCAAGGCTACTTTCCAGATTCAAATAGATGTGATTCAATCTGTTTCCATATTTCAAGGGACGGTTATACCCTTGTTCTCCCTATAAATAGCCCACCAGGGGCACAAGGAGAGAGGACTTCTTCGAAGAGCTTTTCTGAGACGATACGCTCGAGAAAGGACTCCACAAGCAGAGGCTTCTTCACGACGCACCGTGTGCTCTCGAATTCAGAGATCTTTTAGAGAATTGCTTTCTCCATTCAGGGTGTTGATACCCTAACATCGTCCTTCTTCTCAAGGAATCTTCGGAACCAGGCGAGAAGGAATTCCTAATTGAAGGCGATTTTGAGAAGCAGCAAGAGGGTTCTACCAACCTTCTGTTCTCTGATTCCCCGAACCAGGCGAGAAGGGAATCTCATCGCTCGCATCGTCAAAGGGACAAAGTGGTCGCGCGCTGACCAGGCTCCTATCGGCACACCTCTCCAGAATCTCTGAGGAGATCTACTTGTAATCTTTTTAAGAATACTTGTAATTTAGCTCCTCAAACTCTTTTATTGTAAGTTTTCCCCTTTTGCAAATATAATGGAAAACACACATATCAAGAAATAGTCATTATAGCAAAATAAGGAATGATCATCCAACCAACCTCCCACAAAGGGTATAAGTTTTTAAAAATAATGATTCAAAAGTAATTAAGTGTAAATTGAAAACACTACCAAGTGAAGATTAAAAGAACTAATTTTAAAATAATTTTGAAAACTAGTTCAAATTCTTTAAATAAGAAACTAATCACAAACATCTCATGAAATATGATAATTACATAAGAACTCAAAATGTATATAGCATGACATGCTCCAGAATAAAATGTAAGAAACAAAGTCTAATATCAATTTCATGAGTAAATATAAGGTGAGTGCACAAGATTCATGTAAATAGCATTTTATTGAAAGTAAACAATTTTGTACAAAATCAAAATTCATATGAAACTCTTTTTCAAAGGAAAAACTTGATGATATCACAAATCAAATTTCTTTTTTATCAAATGATGTCAAGAGTAATAGAGATAATAAACTCAAATAATCAAACATATCCTCTAACAAGATATTCAAGAAACACATGAGATACTTTAAGATATATGTAAACTTTATCAAAACTAAAGCATACATAATATCAAACACGAATTGAATCTACAATAGAATATATGACATACAAAGGAAGTGACTCAAGGATTCTACATGTATATCTCAATTTTTAATAAAATTTACACATATATGAAGCAAAGTCAATAAAACAATATACAAGAAAATCATGCATGTAACAAAAAAATGTATTATAAATCTAATTTATGTGCAAATACAAGAATCATCAAAACTAGTATATACATATGTAACCAAACCATAAATAAGTACACGAAGGATATGAATCATGTTAAGATCAAGAGTGTATCTCAAATCTATACAAATGCATTGCAAGTTTTAACAACAATTGCATCTAAACATATAAACAAAACATGCAAATTATAATATATTAAAAATCATCAATAAAAAGTATATAGAAATAATATAAATGGAGGATAGAGATAGTTACCAACACCGGTAGGGCTAATCTCTATTTCTCCAAAATTAAGTGATTCTCCCACCTAAACTTCTTGATAGAGATGCATCCATAGATATGACTCATTAAACTCCAATTGCATCCACTATCAAGGCACCAAGTCTCTCATTCTTGTGAGAGCCCACATCTACATTAAATACAAATGGTACAGATTTTGGTGCCCAAAATTTCTTGGGTCCTCCGGGGTTAATTTTTCGAACCCAAATATTCTTACAAGTAAAATTTAAAGAATTAAATCTATCATGACAAAATTTTACAAGGTGACCCTTACAGCTACAATGAGAATAATGATACACTCTAGCATGGATATGAGTATATTGTGCATAAGGTGTATGTGCATAAACTAAGGTGTGTATGCGTGCATGTGAGGAGCATATTTTTTGTGAAGCATGATTCCAATTTACTATGATTGAAAACACATTGGCTCAAGGATGAGCCCAAACAATCAATATTTTTTAAAGCACAAATCTCATTTTCAACATTCAAAGAAGAAACATCATGAGTATGAGAAACAAAAACCTTTTCTTTTAAAGAAGAAATCTTTTCTTTTTCAACAATTTTACTTTTCAAAGATTTCTTTTCTTTTGAAATGAAAACAATTTAGTTTTTCAAAGAATCATTTATTTCAAAATAAAATCAAGTTTTAAAAATAAAGCATTATTTTCTTTAGAAATCAAATCATTTTTCTTTTTCAAAATCTCATTTTCATTTAAAACAAAATCAAGTTGAGCTTTCAAAGAATTTTTTTCATTGAAAAAGACAAAATTTATTTTCTTTTTTCAACTCTAAACTCTTTTTTTTAATAATTTATATTTTCTCAATAAATCTTCACAAAACATGGAAAGCTTTTCATTAAACATGTGTGCATCCTTTCTAGATATATTATCATCTAATGTACTTGCACAATCATCAAGATTGGATTCTGTATTTACCTCAAGAGAGTCATTTTCTTGGACTACGAATCAAGCTTGGTCAGAATCATCTTCATTAGACTCTCTCTTCACATCATGTGAAGCTTATTTTTCAAGAGAGATCAATGTGTTCCACACTGCAAAGGCGAAATCACAATTAACAATCCTTGAAAGATAATCATTGTTTAGAGTTTTCTTTAGTGCCACCATGGCTTGTGCATTAGCCTCTAAATATTTGCCATTTTAATATATGATTTTTTAGTTCTGGTAAGATAAACATGAATACCTAAGGTTTTAAAATATGAACTCATTTTAAGTTTTCATAAGTCGATGTTGGAAACTTCAAATATAGGCGGAGCAAGATAATCTATGAGTGCGTGTAAAGCAAATAATGTGATTAGCAAATATAGGATCACTCCTCGATGGTTAAATAGAATATCAGGAGCACTAGCTCTGATACTAATTGAAAGTTCACCTAGAGGGGGGTGAATAGGTGTGGTGCTAATTTAATGACAAATAATATGGAATTAAAAACTTTTACACTAAAAAAATTAATCACAAGTGATATCCAAAGAGTGAAGCTGAATTCCCCGTGAAGGGTTTTAGAACTTCTCCTCAAGATTCCTCTTTTATAAGAGTTGAGGTGCTTCAATATTTCTCTTGTATTATAACAAGTGTGAGCACACAAACAATATCAAGCATATATAAATGAACAATAGTAGGAATGCAAGATGTAAAGAGAGCAGAGTTTAGAGAGATAGCCAAACACAAGGATATGTCTCGAGATTCGAGCACCAAGCTATACGTCCCCGCCTTCACCGTGCGAAGGATTTATACTATCTCCATTAGAAACTCCACAAAGAATACAAAGTTTAATCCTTTACACAAGAGGAGGTACAAAGCCAACAATCTCTACACAAGAGAGGGCACAAAACCAACTCCTCTACACAAGAGGGAAGAACAAAGCTAAGGCACAAAGCCAAAAAGAAAATAAGAGTACAACACTTGGTGACCACAAAGATCACAGACAACCCTCTCACTATACAAGATCGTAGAGAATAGATTTTGTAATGAATAGCTCAAGGTTGTGAGAAAATAAAGATTTTGAAACTGAAGCACAAAGAAAACACTTGGGAAACTTCTTGAAAAATATAGAAATTAGAAACTTGAAATTTGAATTTCCTAAAATTATTTTCTGTAATTTTTCCTAACTTTGAAACACAATAGAGATTTGAATTTAGAGCAAATTTTTTGAAAAACATGTTGAAAAACTCTGTTAAAAGTGATTAGCTCTTAAAAATCTTCTTAAAAACTCACCCAAAATTCTCATTATATAGGCCAAAAAGAAACTAGTTGTTGGGGGTTAGAAACATAGGCAGATATGCCTGTCGGTCGACCACCTGGCCGATTGCCAACAGTCATATTTTTGACCGTTGGGGTTTGTCGGTCGCCGGGGAAACCTGAGACCACAACAGAGTTGTCGGTCGATCGATCGGTCAGTCAGCTGAGCTCATCTGTTGGTCAACCGTCGATCGATCGAGATCCAGCTCTCAAGGGTTGTGCACATTGGTGCATGTCGGTCGACTGTGCGATCGACCGCACTACTATCGATCCACCGCACGGTCGACCGGCAGAAGCCAAAAAACAATTTTTGAGATTTTTTAATGAACTTTTGGAACCTAATTAAATTTCAATAAATTCTAATAATTTCACAAAAATAAGTGCATGTAAATACAATATAGCACAAATATCTGTAATAAAAAAATCACAACATTTTACAAATATGTGAACTTATTTTTGAGATGAAGAATTTCAGTTTAGAATCAAAACCGTATTTTCCGAAAACCAACTTTTAAATGAAAACTAGTTTTTTTTTGTTAAAAACTCCATAAATAAAAAAAACAGTTGTTCAAACTTGATTGAAGTCCAATGTGTATGGATAGAATCCAATACACATATAAAACAATATAGACTTGTTTTTGATGAATTAAAATACATTTCTTGAAATAAAACATATTTCCAAATGCTAAACTTGTAAATAGAAAATCATATTATTCTAAACTTCTCATGAGTACCAAACAAGTTGTTCGTACATATTTGGAGCTCAATGGTGTATAGATATACAAACTGTAATCCCCGGTCCTAGATGCACGTGTCACAGTATTAGTACTCGATATTACGTACAAAGTGTATTTGATCTTTCGAGTGGTCAGATTGTATCATTTTAGTTTCAAATATTATTTTCAATATTTTAGATTTTTCAGTCTCTGAATTTGGTGTTTACTGATACTGATAATTGACTCTATGATTTTTAATTTACAAACAGAGTTGAATTTCAAGAATCTGCTTTCAAATTATTCTTTAAATCATATTTTCTACTTTACCGTATGTATGTCAGGGTATTTTCGCCCTGAGTATGTACGTCGTCGTAGTGTCTCCGTATCCGCGAGATCAGGGCGTTACAGATTGTATCAGAGTCTAACTTCATACCTAATGTGGGTAACCACCTATATCAATAGTCGGGCCCTTACCAACAGTACAATCAGATTCAGATTAGAACTCATCTCTATCTGAATTTGGGGATTCCATCTATAAATACAAGAATATCTCATTCTGTTGACAATCCATTCTGTCTCTTAATTTTATTAATTTCACTTATCATTCTGAATATTCTAATTTCTATCACTTCTCCTTCATAATCTTGATTCCTTTTCTATCATTTTGATGTCTGATACTAGTCACTCAGTCTGGAGTTCGATATAAATATCAGAGTGGCACAGCGGAAGCATCATAGGCCCATAACATCCAAGTTCCAGGAGCTGTACATATTATTCTCCCACCTGAACTAAAATTTCAAGAACGAAATATTTTGTAAGGTGAGAAAAGTGTAACCCTCAGTCCTAAATGTACGTGTCACAGTATCATACTCGATGTGGCGTACAAAGTTGATTTGATCCTTCTAGTGGTCAAATGAACCAGTTTCAGTTTAAGATATTATTTTTTAATATTTTTAGACTTTTCAGATTAATTTGGAATTTTTATGGATTATTTTAGAAAATCTCTGAATTCGGTGTCTACTGATATCGATAATTGACTCTATGATTTTTAATTTACAACGGAGTTGAATTTCAAGAATCTACTTTCAATTATTCTTTAAAATCATATTGTCTACTTTAGTGTACGTATGTCAAGGTATTTTCGCCCTGAGTATGTACATCACCGTAGCGTCTTTGTATCCGCGAGATCGGGGCGTTATACAAACGGAATGATATGATATTTATTGACTATTCATGAAATCAATACAAAACGTAAACCGGTTAAACTGAAAACGAAACATAAACTAGTTAAACTGAAATTGAACTTTTGTGTGTATGTATAAGCTTAAGCAATCGAACTAATCTATTTTTTACAAGCGATCTAAACTCATAAACTATAGACTTAAGTATTCTTGTCGATCTTCTTCTCCAAGTAGGCTTGATCCAAACTTGATTCTCCAAGCTAGACTCATCTTTGAGTGCTTGATATGTTCTATAAGTTGAGCTCTTGATCACCATGTGATAGCTTTAAAACCTGAATTTAAATCTTTTGTTGCAGCTAAACACCAACTAAGATCTCGATCAATATCTGAAACTTAATAAACACAAGATCATTGTATCATAACTACATGAGTAAATCATCAAAACTAGAGCGATGTGCCTTTAGGCAATACTTCTTATATTGTCCAGGATCACACCGGCCAAAAGATTGGGACAGGTTGTAAGGTCAACGGCTTGTATCAGTTAAAGTATCTACATCTTCCTTCTTCACCATATTTCTCTGTGAGTCTCTCAGTCACCTCTGATCTGTGGAATCGATGGTTGGGGCGATCTATCTAGTTCTAGGTTAAAACTTTATCTGATTCTGATTTGTTAGAAAACTTTTAGTTTTCTAGTTCAAATAATTGTGAAATTTATTGTTTTGCAAAACAAATTGTTATGTCTTTTCCTACCAGTAATCACATGGCTTCAAAAGTTTTGAGTTAGTTCACTCTGATATTTGGAGTCCAACACCTATCTCATTTCTTTTTGTTACAATTTTATGTTTATTTTGTTGATGACTATTCTCGATATACATGGGTTTACCTTATAAGAAATCAATCTGAACTATTACAAATCTACACTGATTTCACAAACTTGGTTCATACCCAATTCAACAAACGCATAAAAATCTTTTGATCTGATGAAGCTAGAGAATAACTTTCCTCTTCTGTAAATAATTTATTAAAATCACATGGCATGATTCCTCGCAATCTTGTCCTCACACACATCAACAGAATGATTACTGAGCAAAAACATAAACATATTCTTAAGGTATCAAGGTCGCTTTTGCTTTCTGCGTCTATTCCCAAATGTTATTCGAAGAAGTTGTGTTAACTGCAGCTCTACTCATTACATCACTCCTTCCTCTGTTACTGCTAATATGTCCCCATACTCTAGCTTGCATGAGCAAATCTTTGATTATTCTCTTCTTCACACTTTTGGATGTGTTTGCTTTATCCTACTCCCTTCTCATGATCGGGATAAACTATCTTCTAAAACCAACAAATGTATTTTTCTCGGATATAACTGCTTATAAAGGATATCGACATTATGACCCTACTACCAAACGACTTCACATTGCCCGACATGTGTCATTATTTGAAATGTTCCTTACTATCACTCTCCTTACATCCCGGATCTCTCTTTTCTAGATACTACCATATCTACAGAGTCTCCCCCTTCTTGTTCCGACATAAATACCCACTTCTACCCCACCACTACCTGTTTTCACTCACTAAGTCTTCCCCCTCGTCTGTGAATGTTAATACTACTGATACTCTATTTCTTATGCTGCTCTGATTTTTCAGGTGATCAACCTTCTCCTTGCCGAAATCCACCATGCGTCCGTCCCCTCCTGCCTGGTATTGTGCCCTGCTAACACAATATATTCTCCTGCGTTTTCATCCTTTGTCTCTGCTCTACATTCTCTACAAGAACCTAAGTCTTATTTTCGAGCTGTGAAATCTCCAGAATGATAACATATAATGAATGAAAAACTAGCAGCATTCCAATGTACCCATACTTGGGGACTTGTTTCCCTGCCCCCGGTGCAAATCCAGTAAGATGCAAATGGATATACAAAATCAAGTTAAAATCTGATGGTTTTGTTGATGATGGGGATGAACATGATTTCCACGGGAGGCTCCACTCCATATTATGCTGCTGGGTTTCCTCCAATGATAGACCCATATCAGAGCGGATGGTTACAGGTAGCTTACCCACACCCTGAGTTTGTTTAACCAAAGGGAGGAGTCCCCCTATCCCCCGTTCTATAAGTAATTACTTGCAAGCTGGTTCGTACTCTCCAAGAGTTGCCCTCTCCTCCCTTGGCCTCTATGCCCCTGTCATCACATAGTGAGAAGCATACTTTAGAGGACACAGCTCCTCTAAGAAATCTAGGGAAAGAGAAGAGTCTAACGTGAGTTCTCCACAAAAGAAAAAAAAAGAGAAATAGAAGAAAGTTATTGATACTCCACGAAACAAATCCTGGGAATCTCATCATGATGATTTTCTAATTTCCTATCTTGCTCATCTAACGAGGGAAGGATTAAAGGCTGATAAAACTTTTAAGCATGTGCATTCTCAATGGCTTCAAGAGCCATTAACAAGTTTAGAACGAATTCTTGCCCTCAAAACGAGATCAACCACTGTAGGAGCTTGAAAACTAGGTTCCAGGATATGTGTAGCTGCTTTACTACAAGTGATGCTGGGTGGGATGAGAAAACTAGAACCATTACTCTAGACACCCTTTCTTATAATACTGGCTAAAGGTATCACTCTATATTGAATGCTTTTTACCAGGTATTTACTATTCCGTATAGTGATACAATGATCGGTTGTAATACTTTCTTCTTTCCATTTGGTAGAAAAACACCAAGGTTAAAAAGTATGTTAATAAGCCACCGACACACTTTGATGATTTAAGACTATTGTTGGTGATGACCTCACCACGGGGAGTTTTATGAAGACTATCTTTGATAAGTTCAGAAAAATCCCCTTCACAACAATTCCAATTCCCGTGATCCATTGGGTGATCAACGGCAGAGGATGTTAGGCCTAGGAATTTGTAACACAGACTACAAATGAAAGTGGTGGTAGCACTGGTACTGTGCATCCCCTAATCCCTGGGTGCAGGTAGAAGTAAGTTGACTAAGAGTGTAGAAGAAACAAGTATTAGATGAAGATGTCATGAACATAATGGTACAAGGTTGGAGACTTATCCAACACAATCAGGGAGATTTATTTTCATTGGACCGATAATTGTTCAAGTGTGTCTACAAACTCTTGGTTATGACGACACTGTGATGGACACTGCTTTATCTAGGCTATTTGAATATGAGATTGGCAACCCGATTTTTTTCATTTCCAAACCCCGCTTTTGCTCAAAAAAAAAAAATTTTGGATGAAGTTGCTCTTGTGAGCATGAATGTCCCAATCTCAAGGCAAAGTACAAACATTAAGTTCATCTGACGATGATAGGCAAGCGATAATGAGGTAATTGTGGACGTGTCGGCCTAGCATCAATGTGTGCATGCGTTAGTTAACAACACTTGGTATCTGAATAACCCTGGCTTGTATTAAGTATGATCTAGATTGTGTGACAATATTTGTGGGCGTATAAACACTTGTGATGTTTTGTTGTGTAATCCTAATTTTGCCATATGTTGTTGCTTTTCATTCATTATTTCTAAATCATGCATAAATCTTGTTTCCAACAACGCAAGAATAAAAGTGATGATGATTGTAACCGCTCCATTTAACAGCCAACTACGTGCTCAGGAGGCTAATGAGTATGGTAACGTGAAAATTCAGAGCTTGATTAATGTTCCTGCAGGCCATGATGATTTCTTCTTAAGAGCGTTAGCAACCGACCCATTAAATAATGGGTATGGATGGCTACCTATGGTTATAAAATCTGAGCTAGACATATGTCATGATTGCAGTGACATTTTTTTTGTTGTCCAAATAGGTCCCTTTATTGTCCACTCGACGAAAAGGTCGTGATGATTCGATTGATTGTTCCTAAGCAACCAAGCATTGAATGAAGTGCTTATGGACGACTTAGAGTGAGTTTTGTTTACTTATCGGAGCCTTTGGGGTTATGTACAAGGCCTTGATGATTGGTATATTAAATTTTTAGCAACCAAGCGCGAGAATAGTGCTTTAGGATGGCTAACGTTGGCGAAAATGCCTCATATCTGAGCCTTGCCACATAACAACTAATGTTCACAAAGGTATTATTCATTTGAAATTTTCTATTTTAAGTGAGTACATGGATATTACATGGGTGGCTTATTATAATGTAGCCTTGCTATAATTAAGATATACATTTCCCCATTCAATACAATGACAAAGATGAAGAAGAGAGCTATGATATTCAGCATTTTGGCTATGTATCTTTCTTGATGTTTTTGCCTTTCTGCTATCTTTTGCATAGTCTTCACCATAGAATCCTCTCTCATACCTGTAGTAGTTGTTGCATCGTCTTTGTCTCAGGTTCATTCAAAAAATTTACACTGTCTCTTGAGAATTTGCACAACTCCAAAATACAACTCCTCTTTTTCTTCCCGCTTTTGCATTGCTTTAACAGGGTTTCATGTCTCAATAGCATCTTTTTCTCTCATATTCCCAAGGGTTGCTGGAATCTTTTTCTCCTGTAGAAAATATATTGCTTATCTGTTGCATTTGTCTGCTTTGTTCTTAGTCAGATATGACCGGTTACACTGCGTGCAACTTTGTTGAAGGAGCTATTCTTCTGCATTATGATAATGTTGGGACATGCCTTGTTGCAAGCTTTTTTTTGTCTTGTTGCACAATACTGATGTAGATTGCGTGTGCTGCAGTGCAAGGTAATGTTTGCTTGCTTTGGTGTTGAAGCTTTGATATTTCTTGCTGTTACAAGCTCTCTCTTCTTCTTCTGCTGCACTTTTTTCTATTTTTTTGGGTGTTCTTGAAATTCAATATATTGTAGGTTACTGCTGTTGTTGCCCTATGAGATCAGGTTCTTATAGAATTATTTCCCACAACTAATGTTACTAGTCGTTGGGTTTTTTTGTGTGGCAGTGGCCGTTGAGTTCTCAGTAGCCTCTATAGTTTGCTTTAGCTCTTGGGCGATAAGTTCACAGGGGGTGATCATACTTGTGTTGGTTGGATTTTTTCAGGCTACATTTTAGCCTTCAAATAAACAAGCTGTGATGTATTTATCTGAGGCTGGCCCACGGTTATCCTACCCTGACCCGCTCCTTTTTTCATTTAAAATTTGAAAATAGCAACTTTTTTGGGCCTCCAAATTTCTATTCAAACAGACCGTTTTTTGACAACCTAAATTAGAAGTGAAAATCAGGAGTCGAATTGCTTTGGAGGAAGCTGTCTAATGTTGGACTGCAAAAATTTGTTGCAGAAAGGAAATGCCGTAATCGCATGTGTTTAGAGAAGCTACTGGTGGGGTGGATTGGGCTTGCTAATTATGGGCGTACGGTGAAAGGATCATGTACTGGAGTGATAACTTCCTAACAGTCTTCTTGTAATTTTGCGACGAGATGTGTTAGGGTACCGGTATTGGAGGCGGTCGCAGTTGTGTAATTTCTGATTATCCAAAAAAAAAAGGAATGAAAAAAGATGATGGGCCTATTCACATGGCCTGAACTCTCTGGAGACCCAGCCCACTGGTAATTGCTTCATCCATGCACTATTCAAACGCATATCTCGATCTTCACGCGTTCACAGCGTTTTATCAGTGCGTGCATGTAAATGTTGGGGGTGCATATATCAGTCGGCAGTTCCCAATAGAACAAAGCGCCTCGTGAATGTAATGCGAACAGTGCCATCTCAAAAGAAGAGAGGAGATGGGAAGTGGAGGAAATCCCTCAGTAAACTCTGCTCCCTGAGAGGACTCTCATGGCGATTTCGGTCGAAATTGATACGTTCAGTCCTCTATCTACTCTGGTATGTTTGCTCCCTTCTTCCTCTCTCTCACTGACTTGCACTTTGATTTCTTGAAATAGTTGCTGTTTGAAGTGACTTTTGCGTAAATTGAGAATATGAAACCCCAAATTCTTGTTGCCAACAAGGCCTTGGAGTAGTTCCTGTTAAAAGATGCCATCTTTGCTAAATTTTTCTTTCAAAGTTGAAGCTGAGCAAGATTTATGAGGGGGTTTTGAGTCTATGAACAGGAATTTTGGATCCTACTCAACTGCCCCTTTTTGAATTGGGAAATTAAGTCCCCATTCTAAATTTATATGGCGAGGTAGCTTGATGCTGCAGCCATTATTTAATTGGGGGTTTGATGCTGAATAATAAGCTTTCTCTCTGATGAGAGAGAGAAGGGAAAATTGTCTTGAGCCCCCTGAGAAAAGGAAGTTTTTTTTTCTGCTCACCGTGTTTTTCGTCACCGCCGTCACCGTGGTCATCTGGCTGTTGATTTCGCTGGGTCCGGGTGGGACCCAGTGGCCCCACCTGGCTGAATGGCTCCCAAGGCGCGGTGACCGCGGTGAATGAGTGGCGCGGTGAGCAAATGGAACTATGAGAAAGATCCCCGTTCTGTACCTTCTGTCTTTCTGAGCCTTCAATTTTGGTTTCACTGCTGGTCTTTTGGTGAACAGCTAGGTTTCTTCATGCATTCCTCTATTCTGTGACTCCCACTCACTTACTAACTAACTATGTGGTTTTGGGTATTTGACGGAAAATGAAAGTAATTTGTACTCAGCTTTTTGTACTTCTGATCTATTCATATGGATATGCTATTTTTTCTACCCATTATTGTTCAGGCATAATTTTGCTGAAACTGGGCCTTGTTTTGGAAGACTATGCTTCAATGTTACTACTTACTAACATTAATCGCGTCTGTTGACTACATTATTGTTCTTGTGGTCTTGTAGATACAAGTTTACATTTTGTTTAGAATTTAATAGTCTTTTGTAGTATGTAAAATTGACATCATTTGAAAGCTTAAGTGTGCAACTAACTTAACCAGTACATTGTGGGCAGAGTCGGGCTGCTTTCGTTTTTCAAACCGACCCAATTGGAAGCCCCGAGTCCTAGAGAGCCTAGGGTTATGATCCCGGGAGGTGAGTGGATATCTTTTAGTAGATTTTTAATTTTAAATTAAACGTGCCTGCGGTTTCAGAAAATGGGGTTTGTATGGTTACAAACTCCTGTTTCGTTTTAACTTAGGGCGTGTTTGGTTGCAAGGAAGTGGGCGGAAGTAAGGAAATGGGGAAGTATAATTGCTTACTTTCCTATCTATCCAAACACCGGAAAAGGAAATAAGAAAACCCCTTTCTTTTTTCTCTTTTCCTCTTTTACACAACCATTTCCTCACTTCCAAGTGCTACAGTTAATTTGTGGTCATGTAAATCTCATTTGTAATAAGTTGTAGCACAAAACAGTTAATTTTTTGATCATGTGAATCTCACTTGCATTCTAATTACAGTCCATCTTTTAATTTTCTTAATTAATTTTTATTTAATATTATTTTTTGCGGTCAACTTTGTGGTCAACTTTCCACTTCCACTTTCACATTACCATCCAAACACCGAAAAAGACATAACATTTTTCAAACCACACTTCCTAATACATCCAAACACCGGAAAACTTTATAATCAATTCTCAAGTTCCAAAGGGAACTATTACCACTTCCTCACTTCACTTCCTCACTTCCACCGTTAACCAACAGCCCTTACTCGTAACCCCGTTTTCGGAAACTATGTTGCCCAATGAGGCGAACTCTTGTTCCCCAAATGAGGCCTCTAGTTACTGTTAAAAAGATACCATCTTTGCTAAAATTTTGCTACAAAAGCTGAAGCAGAGTAAAGCTAGTTTTTGAGGCTGAAAATAGAATTTGGATCCTCCCCACTGGCCCTTTTTGCATGAGTGCTGCTAACAGGACCCAAAATGTGATAGATTTATGGATAGGTGATGTTGCATTATCATTGTCCATCACTTTTCATAGAGGTAGACATTATACATGATCCATTTAATACAAAGGCAGGGATTGATTTGGTTCTGAATCCATATATGTTTTGTTTTGAAACCTGGTTTGAGTGATCCCTCCTCACCGGAGTTGAAACAGGGTCTAATTGTTGTGCGCAGTCAACAACCTCTCTGAGGAATCCGCCAACCAGGCGGAGACTGATGCATCCGGAGATATAACCAACACGACAAGAATAGAGAACAATAGAGAAAAGCAATAATACAGTATTTAACGGGTTCGGCAACGTGCCTACGTCCTCGGGGCAAGGGGGAGAGATTTATTGATTCAGCAATCATTACAACTTATTCTTTTTCAAGTAATTTTCCAGGAAGATTTTCAGAGGGATTTCAGGGATACAATACATGAGGGCTCTAGCCCTTATTTATATCCACAGAGTCCCTGGGTTTTAGGAAACCCCAGCTGGATTCGATCCCAAACAGAAGGAATCCGAATCTCAAAAGGAAAGCCGAACGCGTCTGTCGATCGACCGTCGGTTGATCGATCATGTCCAACGGTCGACCCCCATCCCCCCGTTCAAACAGAGAACGGTCGACCCGTACAGGCCAAACAGAGACAGTCTGCTTTCAGTCGTGCGACCAGGCTAACCTTGTGCACGTCGTGCACACCGGCGGCCTGTCAGTTGACCGACCTCCACCGGTTGACGGTGGTCGACCGGGAGCATATTTGGCCTGCTTCAATGCGTCGTCTTTGCTCCTTTGTCTCCGATCTCTGTGCTACCTTCTTCCATCTCCTCTATCTCCTCTCTCCCTACACTAATAACTCATTTAATGGAGGCAATGATGGTAACTCACTTTCATGTTGTTAAGGTTCCCATTCTAGCTGATATGGCGAGGTAGCTACATGTTTGCAGCCTTCTCTAGGAAGGGTCTTAAAGCAGAAATAGTTCTTTGATCTCTAAAGAAACAAGGATGAATAAAGAGAATCTGAGCCTTCACTCCGAGTGCGGATAAGGTACCTAACAAATTGATCAAGGCACCCATCAGATCAAGGCACCCACCCAAATGATGAGTGCGGATAAAGGCACCACAAAATTGATTTAAGCACCCACCCAAATTTCAAAAATTTTAAAACTCTTAAAGAAACATTTATGTTATAAGAAAGTCATTAAGAAAAGCTTTTGACCCTGATTTTAAAGGGGAAAAAATAGAGATTTCAGAAATACTTGCTGGATAAAGAACATATATATTAAGAATTATATTTAAATTAGAGTTACATTTAATAATTTCTTTTCTGTGTTCTTCAAGTTTCACATGTATGAATTTTGTCCTTTATAATGCTCATCTCTTGTAATATAGAGATCTTTTAATTAGCTTGGAGAGTTTGCTGTAATTTTGATTTGACTCGCATGAAACTGAGGATATTACACACACATGTTTAGATATATTTTTATGCACATGTTTCTTATGTTTTTTTTGGGATTACACATCCATGTTTTTGTATCGTATACCACTTCCATGCCTCGTCTTTGTAACTATGATTTGGACTGTTATGATATTTACATGCATGTATTGCTTTAAGTGTTCGTTCCTCTGCATCTTCTTTCTACCCTTCTCTGTGATGGCAGAGGCAACATTGGAGGCCTGTTATCCTGTGTAGGTGTGCAGCCATTGCATCTAGAAAGAAGCAGATGAACTGAATTATAAACATGGTGCTGCTTTCTCAAGAGATCTCCATGTTTTTGCCTCATGGACTTTTGGGGACCTCTCAAGGCTAAAATGGAGTTTCCTGCTTTTAAGACTCCATTTTTCAAAAGAAAGAAAGAAACAAGGCAAAGAAAAAAGTTCCTCAGTGGTTGAACTTCAGAGGTCTGCTTCTTTGCAAGCAATTGTTGCAGCCATTTACGGGATCTGCTGAGCCTCTTTCACACACGCAAACACACATCCATCCATCCCCAATCCAAAGAAACAAAAGGAGGAGAAGATCTCTAATTTCTCTTCAAAGATGAAGTAGATATCTCTAAACCCATGCCATGGCTCTGGATATCTTCAACTTTCACATAAAAAGTTGCCTCTTATTTCTTGTGATAATTTTTCTATTGGCATCTACTGAATTACCATTTGGAATCTAACCCTAGCTGGGACGGCGAGGTAGCAACCAGCTGTAGCCGCTTGTTGGGAATGTGAATTCATGAAGAAAATGCTTCGTTTCAGAAATGCCCTAAATTCGACTACCTTTTGCACACACACACATACACACAACATCACACACACCCACACACACACACACCACACACTCTTTATATGGAAAGAAAAAAGAATAGAAAAAGAAAGTCTACTATTGCAGCGGCCATTTTACTCTCTGAATATAATGAGGCGATGATGATTTGTCCCATTGAATGCTTATCTATCACTTGTCTTTAATCTTCTTCAGTTGTCATGTCCCAGGTTTAGCTTGCAGCCATAGCCATTGCTTTTGTGTTGTGATCCATCATCCTCATGGCCATCCTTTGTCATGCCAAACTAGTAATCCTGATCATTGTCTTTGTTCATTTATAGGGACGGAATTAGGCATGATGATTTTGGCCATGATTTCTTGATTGAAGGTTTCTATGGAAAACCCTTTTTTTCTGCATTTCTATTATGTTGCAGGGAGTCGTTGCAGCTATTTGCTAGGTCATGCAAAGCAGGGCTCTGTTGTGTTTATCCTTGCAAAGGTAAAGGGTAATTACCATAAATTTCTAAACCTATCTGAGGTTTCCTATTCATCGCCAATTGCAGTGTGACTATGGGTATGTATCATAACATATCTAAAAGTACATGTGGATGATGATAGGGTAATCTGACCTCCTACATTATTAGCTCTACCCAGCTTTGCAGCAAATCTTGGTTTAAAGCTCTTATTTTTTGTGTGTGGTTGATATAAGTATATAGCACTATGGAACTTGGCATATTTGGAAGAAATTACGGGAATCAGATGGTTCAAAATTCATATCGGAATCTGAGAAGTTACTGATTTGGAATACCTGAGTGGATGCATGTTTTCTTAGTGGTTTGCATTTCCAAATGTTCCTGTATATTTATAATGAATTGCAAGTGGTTCTTGAAGATCAGATCCGAATCCACCCCCATTATCACCCCTACTTTTTATGGTGCGTGCATTCTCTCATTCAATGTTTTTTTGTCTTAAGATCATTATGCTTCTGCTAAACTCTAAGATGGTTGATCTGGCTAGGCAGTAATGCATTGCTGCAACTTGTTAGAACAAGAATTCATGAAGGAGAAGTCTCATTTTGCTGACAAATTGGGGGGGTAACTTGTTCTGGTGCCATTTCAACTCTCAAGATGGCGAGGTGGCAAATTGCTGCAGCCACTCTTAGGAATGTGGATCATACATCAGAGGCTTTCTCTCAAAATCTATTGATACGCGCATACATGCATGAAAAATCCATGCATGCATCCATAAACGGCAAATAATGAGTTGGTTAGTTTAATGGTTTAGAATATTTGAAACCTAACAAGAGTTGGTGTGGAGGGTTTTAAATGTTTAGATCATGATCAAATGCTTAGATTGGGAATTTGTATATTTAAGTTATAGATCTAAGTAATATGATATTATTGGTCGTTCATTTTGTGCTTACTTGATATGTGGAGTAGATCTTATTTTGAATAACGTAGCATTGTATTTGAGTGGGAAGGATTCACGCTCAAATCCTTCTGGAATAGTCAAGTCTTATATATATTATATAAGACTTGTGTTATTCCGGAAGGATTCGATGGTCGAATTCTTCCCATTCAAATACAACTCTACGACATCTGAATGCAGTTCCGTCACTCCGTTGAATTTGATTTACATTATTTCAAGTAACTAAAATAAAAATCATGTATTTTGAATACTTTTTTGCCCGTTCATCAAGTAGGCACAAAATGGATGACCGAAATAGTGAGTTGGTTAGTTTATGGTGTAGAATATTTGAAATCTAACAAAAAATGGTGTGTGAGGATTTTTAAATGTTTAGATCATGATAAAATAGTCGGATCGAGAATTTGTATGTCTAAAGACGTAGATCTAAGCAATATGCTATTTTCAGCTATCAATTTTGTGCCTACTTGATGGATGGCAAAAAGTATTAAAACACTTGATTTTTGTTTATAGATACTTGAAATAATGTAGATTAACTTCAATAGAGTGAATCTTGCATTTGATGTCATAGGGTTGAATTTGAGTGGGAAGGATTTGGCCTCGAAATCCTTCGGAAGGACACTAGTCCTCTTTCTCTCTAGATTATAATACTTTTTACCCATCCATCAAGCGACGCAATGGACGACTGAAAGTAGTGAGTTAGTTAGATCCATGTCTTTAGACATGCAATTCTCGATCCGCCATTTCATTATGATCTAAACATTTAAAAACCCTACAAACCAATTTTGGTTAGGTTTCAAATGTTATACACTGTTAAACTAACCAACTCACTACTTTCCAGCCGTCCATTTTTGTGCCTCTTGATGGATGGGCAATAGTATCCAAAACACTTAGATTTTTGGTTTATGCATACTTGAAATAATATAGATCAACTTCAACGGAGTGGATCTTGTATTCGAATGTCGTAGGGTTGAATTTGAGTGGGGAGGATCCGTGCTCATATCCTTTTGGAAGGACAACACGTGTGTGTCCTTCCAAAGGTATGAGCGGATCCTCCCCACTCAAATTCAACCCTCCGACATTCGAATACAAGATCCACTCCGTTGAAGTTGAAGTTGATCTATATTATTTCAAGTATGCATAAACCAAAATCTAAGTGTATCCAGAGGCGCAAAATGGGCGGCTGAAAGTAGTGAGTTTGGTTAGATCTATGTCTTTAGACATACAAATTCTCGATCCGGCATTTGATCATGATCTAAACATTTTAAAAACCCCTACAAACCATTTTTTTGTTAGGTTTCAAATGTTCTACCACTGTTAAACTAACCAACTTACTATTTAGGCCATCTGTTTTTTTCCTACTTGAGCATGAGCAAAAGTATTCAAAACATTTGATTTTTGGTTTATAGATACTTGAAATAATATAGATCAACTTCATGGAGTGGATCTTATATTCGAATGTCAGATGTTGGTATTTAGTGGGAAGGATTCGGCCTGGAATCTTTCCGAAATGACACAAGTCTTTCTGTGTGTGCGTGTGTGTGTGTGTGTGTTAAAGA